>CAWUFW010024690.1:0-56383 GCA_963921515.1 Calotriton arnoldi | reverse complement strand
GAAAGAGGCAGGAGGGTTGCAGAAAAAGGCAAGAGAAGTGCAGAAAGAAGCAACAGAGGTGCAGAAGGAGGCAAGAGAAGTGCGGAAAGAGGCAAGAGAGGTGCAGAAAGAGGCAAGAGGAGTGTAGAAAGAAGCAAGCAAGGTGCAGAAAGAAGCAACAGGTGCAGAAAGAGGCAAGAGAGGTGCAGAAAAAGGCAAGAGAGGTGCAGAAAAAGGCAAGAGAAGTGCAGAAAGAAGCAACAGAGGTGCAGAAAGAGGCAAGAGAGGTGCAGAAAGAGGGAAGAAGGGTACAGAAAGAGGCAAGAAGGGTGCAAAAAGAAGCAAGAGAGGGGCAGAAAGAAGCAACAGAGGTGCAGAAAAAGGCAAGAGAAGTGCAGAAAGAAGCAACAGAGGTGCAGAAAGAGGCAAGAGAGGTGCAGAAAGAGGGTAGAAGGGTACAGAAAGAGGCAAGAAGGGTGCAAAAAGAAGCAAGAGAGGGGCAGAAAGAAGCAACAGAGGTGCAGAAAGAGGCAAGAGAACTGCAGAAAGAGGCAAGAGAGTTGCAGAAACCGACAAGAGAGGTTCAGAAAAAGGGAACAGGGTGTAGGAGAGTAGGATCTGCTTCACATGGGTACCCCCACTTTTTGCTGATGCTTCACTGTTTTTCGACTTTAGTCTGGCTGGGGCCCTGCTAATCAGAACCCCAGCCTAGCTGCTTCCTCTCTAAAATGGTTTCCATGTGCCTTAGGCACATCTCTAATTGGAATCTGGAGTGCCCTTATAAGTCCCTAGTATATGGTATACTATGTACCCAGGGCATAAGTACCTCAGAGGCCTACCAGGGGCTGCAGCATGTATTGTGCCACCCCTGGAAGGCCATCCAAAAGGACACCACAGGTCGGCTACTGCAGCCTGGGTAAGGTGGTGCATGCACCCCTTACTGTGATATAGGTTACCTATATCACTACATACATACACACATATAAACGTATAAGTCACTCCTATGGCAGGCCTTGTCAATCCTGAAGGCAGAGTGCTTGGTTCCTATGTGCGAGGGTGCCCCTGCATGAGCAGAGCCCCTCTGCAGTGTTTGGAGACCCTTCTCTGATGCGGTTTGTAGTGCAGCCTGACCATATACTCTTAAACGCATTATAACCTCGCGTTAAATGCTAACTTTGGGGTGGCTGCACGGAAACATGTTGTGTTTGGTGTCAAACATCTTGGAATACTACCACCCCGCCAGTTCTGGCGGCGGGGGTAGCATTCCACCCTTCTAGAGGGAGAGACATGTACACACCGGCCTGCCCGGTAACTTCTTTCCAAGCCCTGGCATCACAAAATGGATGCCGCTGCCACAGACACGGGTCTGGCCTCCTGCTGCTGACTGAAACTCCGGCAGGGGAGGCCTGGACAATAGGTTTCCTGTCCCAGGGAGGTGTAACCACCTCCCCAGACAGGATAATGTGTATTGGGGCTGGGCGGGAGCACTCTCTGGTGCTTTGAAGT
Organism: Calotriton arnoldi; assembly: GCA_963921515.1. Lineage (NCBI taxonomy): Eukaryota > Metazoa > Chordata > Amphibia > Caudata > Salamandridae > Calotriton > Calotriton arnoldi. The sequence goes on along the minus strand of CAWUFW010024690.1, from coordinate 54,898 downwards.
CCTGCACTGGGGGCACACTTGGTGTCCCTGTGCATACCCCAGTTCAAACTGGTTCAGGGGCTTCCAGCCCCTGCTCTGGCACGAAACTGGACTAAGGGAAAGGGGTGTAACCACCCCTCTTCCCTGACCCTCCCATAGGTGGGTCCCCAGAGTATGTCCAACCCCCTAACTTGGTATAAGTATGGGACCCCAGTCCTTAGGACTTTAGATTTACCTGGATGAAACTCTGACACAGAATCCTGGACCTTCGATGCTCTACTTTAAGATTAGAGGACTGAAGAATCTCACTTGGGGTCAAGGAGTGACTCCCCTGCTTGGCAGGCACCAAAGAAGCAATTGTCCGGTCTGCATCACTGAAGCTCCCGCCGGATGCCGAAGTCATTGCATCACCAGAGGTAGATTTCCAGACTTCCCCGAGGCTGCCCTGAGTCCCCAGCAAAGCTGAGGCCCGTAGCTGTCGTGGGTAATGTGGAACCGTGACCCCTGGACACCGAGCACATTTGCAAGTGCATCCTCTTCCTGGGCTTCCACGAAGTTTTGCTTTGGGCTCCGAGTATCCCCCGCCTCCAGCACCGACTGCACCGAAGATCACTGGCCCCCACTCCACGAGTGTGCCGTGAGCCAGCTCCAAGTGCGTCCACTCGAGGCTCCTTTGCGGTTGCTAGTCCGTTGGCTAGTGGGCCCTCCCGAAGGCAACTCTTATTCTAATTGGGCTTCCCTGGTTGCTCCAGGCTTGCCCTGACTTACCTTCGCTGGGTGAGTCCCTCAGACCTTGCTGGTCTGCATCAACGTCCTTCTTCCATTTCCAAGAGACTTGCCGTTGCCAAGGCTTGTTGGGTCTAATCCGGTCGCCAACACCCCTGAAATCGACAGACGTCGTGGGACAGCTCGAATCCAGCTCCTGGTCATTGTCGATGCCTCCTGGACCTCGTGGCTGAAGAGTCAAGATGACTGTCAACCTACCTGAAGCACCCGACATCGGTGGGCATCCGCTCATCGCCTTCCTGGTCACTGGCTAGTGACCCAGACTCTGTCCCCTCTGCTTTCAGGTTCTTCAGATCTCTGATCCACCTTTGGATCCACCCGAACACTTTCGACTTGGTCGCCAGCAGCACTTTGCAGCAGATCGCCATTGTAAACGACGACGAAACCCGACCCCGAAAGACACCTATGCACCCGGCTTCCCTGGGTGAGGTAACTCGAGTACTCCGGTGCTCCCATGGGTATAGACTCTAGAACGACCTAGTTCTAAAGGGGTTTGCTCCAAGTCCTCCTCTAAGTGTCCCTTTTCTTTAAAACTCCAACCGCGACGTTCCCCATAGAAGTCAACGGCGATTCGCGGCTGTGTTCTCACACTGCACGTGTCCCCCTTGGGTCCCCTGTGTCACTACCTTGGGTGGTTCCTTGTGGTCCAAGCACTTCTACAGGCTCTAGGCCTTGTGTCTAGCTCAGTCGTGGTTCTTATACCACTTTATTGGTATATGGTTTGGTACGCCCCTAGGGCTCAAACGTGTATTTGTGCTATTACTGTTGATAACTAACTTATAACTTATGTACTTCGAACTCTAGCCTCATAAAGAGACTAGAGGGGTGTGTTTAGCAATAAATACATATATTTTGAATATATACCTGGTGTGGTCCTCTTTCATTTGGTCACTCAAGAGATTATAGACTGGTAACACAAGCTGCTTTACATTCCTTCAAGACTTAGCCTGAAGGCTGCTCTCCATAGCTACCACTAGGATAGCTTTCAATAAAGGTTGTCTTTAACCTATCTCCAATAAGGGGTTGTTTGGACTGGTGCAAGGTGCCCACTATAATTAGTGGACAGCATATACCAGGCCAACTTCTCACATTGGTGTGCAGCCTGTGGGATTCCAGCTTGCTATTGTTTTACCAGATAATCTCAATTGAATTGATCAACTGAAAACCACTAAGGGTACTGTTGGAAACGGGGTTACCGAGTCCGTTATGGTAGCATGGCGCAAAGCGGGGAAGGCACGCGAAGGCAATGTGTAAGGCAGTTGTGCAGCACACTCTTACTTTGACTCAGAAATGCGGAGCAATAACCAGACACCACACCAGGCTTGCGTAATTAAAAATCAAGTTCTTTTATGTCAATCAAGGTTGCATCAGATTAGGCAGATTATTTCAACTTTACATTGCATTCTTTTTAACTGGTGCACATTCTTCTTAACAAGACCCTCAACAGTGTAGGCCACTAAAAGGCCGCAGGAATCAGCTCCTAAAAACACAGCACCAATAATGATTACCGGGTGCACTAATAACACAGGGCCTAGAACATGCAAAACACTTCAGGCATATTAAAATCCCTTGCAAAGGCACATACTTCAGGCCTAGATAATCATTGCAGCAGGCGGGACAATATGCGGGATGAAATCCTAGAGGGAACCCCTCAACATGTCCAGCAAACTGGGGCTTCCCTAGGATGGGGGATTCCTATGTCTCTCAGGGGAAAGTGAGGGTTAACTTAGGCTTGGCCCCCTTTTCACCAGGTGCCTCGCTTCGTACAAAATGTCAGTGAGGGCTCTTCCCTCGTTAATCCCCTGTAAATTGTGGCCCCCGGCCCCCAGGGGCTTGATCTAGAGCCCTAGGGGACTCCCGGGCTCACCTGTGGTGATGTGGCTGGTTGTTGTGCTGCTCGACGGACTCCCTCCCGGGCCAGCCCTCTGTTGGACGGGGCGGGGCCCAGAGCGAGTCCCACGGCCCTCCGGCCGGCGTTGCTAAGCTTCACCGAGGCTGTGGAGCCTCTCTCTTCCTTGTCGGGTCGTTGGGGGCCGGTATTGCACTCCTCCGGCCCCCGTGGAGTCAGCGGTGCTTGAGGGTAAAGGGAGCGGGAGCCGGGAGTCCTTCCAGACGGCTCCCCGCTTCCCGCGTGTGCACACGGAGTTCTTCCTCCTCCGTACGTGCTGGGGGGCGGGCTCTCGACGCCGCCCAATCCCAGCGCGGCCTTGAGTTCTTCTGGGGGCTCCCGTTGGCAGTGGAGCCCCTCCGACGTCTTCCTGCTTGGCTCCGGCGGGGCCAATCACGTCGCGGCCTTCTTTGGTTGCCGGGCAACGCCTCCCGCCTCCTTCTCCTCGGCTGCTGGCTCCGGCGGGGCCAATCACGTCGCGGCCTTTTCGGGGGCGTGACCTGTGACGCGGTCGGCGTCCCCGGCCCCACGGCAACGGCGTCCGCGGGCCTGGAGGCCGCGGTGGGCCTCAGCTCTCTTCACGCGGCCCTCCTGGGCTGCGGCGGTGTTTTTCTTGGCCGCGATTGCAGCGGTAGGGGTCTCGGGCCCGGCGGTGATTTCTGGGGACTTCGGTGAGGGCGCGGACGGCGCACCTCACCACAATCATGAAAGGGGGAGAGGTCTCCCTCACCTCAGCACCTCTCTTCATTTGGCGGCGGCCGCGGCGGCGATCCAGTCACCAAGTCAGTGACTGGAGGTCAAGTTCTCCCACGTGGAGTTGCAGCGCGGGCGCGCTGACAGCCTGATTCACAGGGCTGTGTGGGAAGGGTTCTTGGGGGACAGTCCAGCTGTCGGTCTAGGTAGAGAGGGGGTGAAGGTCTAGCGCTTAGGACACAGCGCTTCGCCTCGTGATCCCCATTCGACGACTCAGCTTGGGTTCCTGTTACTCTTTGGTTTCAGGCTCCTGCGAGGAGCTTCTTGTCAGAAAAGTTCTTCTTCTTATGAAAGGGGGGGGGTTGTGAGTTGGTGGTTCTGGGAGTGCTTGATGTTCCTCCCAGCACACTGAAGGTGGTTCCCTGGGTCCCCTCACACTGGGCAAGGTCAGTGGGTGGTGGGCGTTCCTAAGCTATCTTACTTCAGCAGGGCCTTAGCCCTGTCAGCAGCAGTAGTGTAGGTCTCCCCCCTAGGCCCTAAAGCCTATACTCCGGCGCAGGTTCTCCCAGGTTCAGCGGTGCCTCAACCTAACTGACTAAAAGGTTTTCCCTCCAAGCCTCTTATACCCCTAGGTCAGGTGACCCTCCTAAAGGCGGCAAAACTTAACTCCTCCCACAGCCCGGAAGGTTCTGGAACCTTCCACCTATCTAGCTATGTGGCCCAGAGGCGGGGACGGGATGGATACTGTATCCCTATGTCCCAGCCTGACCCTGGCTACTAGCGTGTATGTGCGGAAGGCCCTTCTGCAGTAGCAGGGGCCTGTGGCAGCCATCTTTAGTGAGAGAGCACCTGCACCTCAGCACTGACCAGCAGTGGCAAGGCGCCCGGAGACCTAGGTCCAGTAAAAAATATGGTGGCAAAAATGAGGCACAAAAAGGGAAAAAAAACAGGGCAAGACCACCCTAGGGCTGACAGGTCTAACACGCGTCCCCCCCAGCCGAAAGAGGGGAGAGCTTCCCAACCTCTAGGGAGTTCTCTTCGCTAAGGCGGAAAAACCGGGAGAGACCGTCAGCGTTGGCGTGGTCTACACCGGGTCGATGTTCCACCCGAAAGTCCATCCCCTGGAGGGAAATGGACCACCTCAACAATTTGGGGTTTTCGCCTCTCATCTGCATGAGCCAGCGAAGGGGTCTGTGGTCGGTCTGGATCAAGAAGTGACAACCAAAAAGGTATGGCCTCAACTTCTTCACAGCCCAAACCACAGCAAAGGCTTCCCGCTCGATGGTACTCCACCGCTGTTCCCGGGGGAGTAGTCTTCGGGAGATAAAGGCCACTGGCTGGTCTTGGCCATCGTCATTCAGCTGCGAGAGCACAGCTCCTATGCCATGCTCAGAAGCGTCTGTCTGCACGATAAATTCCCGTCCAAAGTCTGGAGTCCTGAGCACCGGTGCGGTGCACATGGCAGGTTTAAGGGTCTCAAAGGCATCCTGGCAGGCAGCCGTCCAGATGACTCTGCGTGGCTGCTTCTTCGAAGTCAATTCCGTCAATGGGCCCACGATGGTTCCATATCCCTTGACGAACCGGCGGTAGTATCCTGTGAGGCCGAGAAAAGCTCGGACCTCTGTTTGGGTCTTGGGGGGCTCCCAGGCCATGATGGTCTCAATCTTGGCTTGGAGGGGTTCACCACAACCTTCATCAGACCTGACACTCCTCCCCACTCAAAGGGAACTTGGGCCACGGGGTAATGACCCAGGCTATTATCAGCCATCACAACCGGGTGGAACTCCTCAGGAATCACCTGCTCTGGGGACACCAGCTGACGTCTCACCATCGTCATGCTGGCACCTGTGTCCCTCAGAGCCTCCACCTCCTCCCCGTTCACCAGGACCCTCTGCCGATACTTGGCAGTGTTCTCGGGTACCTGAACCCTTGGGATGATCTCTCTATCCCCCAGGGAAACTAAGGTCAAGCCTGTCCACTCACCTCCCCTACCTAGGGACAACTCCTCCCCAAGCGCTACACTGGCCACCCCGGGGCTCTTACCTCCTGTGGGGGCTGGGGTTCTCTTGCGACACTGGGGATCCCCCTTGTAGTGTCCAACCTCCCGCACTCGTAGCACCGGACAGTTCTGGGCTGCTGACTCCTGTCAGGGTAAGTGGGTCTCTGGTATCCAGATTGGGATGGGGAACCTACCCCTCTCCCAGGCGGTCTATTTTGGGGACCTTTAAAGAACTCCCTCTTTTTATCTCCCCCCTCTTTCTTCTGGGGGAATGCCTGTCCACCTTTCGGGGATCCGCCCCGGCTCCCTTGTGGGACACCCGAGTGCTGACCCACGTGTCTGCCTCCTCTGCAAGCTCCCTTGGGTTGGTCAGCTTGCGGTCCACCAAGTACTGGCGCAGCTCCGGAAAACATTTCTCGAGGAGGTGCTCTCTCAAAAACAGGTCGTACAGCCCAGTGTAATTGTCAATGTTGCTGCCACGTACCCACCCCTCCAATGCCTTCCGGGCATAATCATAAAAATCCACCCAGTTTTGTGTGGTGAGCTTGTGGCTGTTGCGGAACTTTTGGCGGTACTTCTCTGGGGTGAGGCCAAACTTCCTGAGCAGGGCCTCCTTCATGATAGGGTAGTTGGTCTGCTCCCCCTTATCTAAAGTTAAAAGTGTGTCCCTTACTGGTGGAGGTATGTACCTGTAGAGACCTCCTCCCCAGTAGCTCTCAGGAACTCTATGGGCCACCAAAGCTACCTCGTACGCCGCCAACCACTTGTCGATGTCATCACCCACACTAAAGCTGGCTATCACCTCCCTGGGTAGATAAAATTTGGGCTCCTGTGGAACCCCAGCAGGTACGCTGCCACCATTTCCTTTGCCTTCCATCTCCATCTGCAAGGTTCGGAGCTCTAGTTCTTTCAGGCTAAGCTCATGTACAAGCCTCCTTTCCTCCATGGCTAACCTTGCCTGCTCTCCTTCCCTTTCCATCCTAGCCAACTCTAATGTCAATTGCCTCTGCTCCCTCCTGTCCTTGAATTCCTCTGCTGACAAACTCCCCCCTGACGCACTACTGCCTGCCCTGGATCGTCTTCCTGGCAACACATTCTCGCTGACGTCAATGTTCAGTAGGCTCAGTTCTCCTGGGTCGTCTGCCTCCCTCTGCTCCTCATCCCCTCTTCCCTCCGGGTGGGCCATTACCCATGCCCTCAAAGCTTTCTGAAGCACCTCCTTCTTGGCACCTCGCTTGACGGCCACCCCCCTCTCTAGGCAGAACTCCTTGAGCTGTGTCACCGTGTACCTCTCTAGGTCGGCTAACTCAAACTCCATCCTCCTAGGTGGGGTCCCAGACAATTTAAGGAAGGGGTTCTAAATGGTAGGTAGCAGGTCTTACGCAGGACTAACACAATCGGCAATCACAAAAGAGTTCCTAGTACTTGCATTTCACTAGGTGGCTAATTGCGGCGCACACTGAGTCACTGTAGGGTGCTGCACAAACACCAGTCCTTATCCCACCGCTGAACACCAATGTTGGAAACGGGGTTACCGAGTCCGTTATGGTAGCATGGCGCAAAGCGGGGAAGGCACGCGAAGGCAATGTGTAAGGCAGTTGTGCAGCACACTCTTACTTTGACTCAGAAATGCGGAGCAATAACCAGACACCACACCAGGCTTGCGTAATTAAAAATCAAGTTCTTTTATGTCAATCAAGGTTGCATCAGATTAGGCAGATTATTTCAACTTTACATTGCATTCTTTTTAACTGGTGCACATTCTTCTTAACAAGACCCTCAACAGTGTAGGCCACTAAAAGGCCGCAGGAATCAGCTCCTAAAAACACAGCACCAATAATGATTACCGGGTGCACTAATAACACAGGGCCTAGAACATGCAAAACACTTCAGGCATATTAAAATCCCTTGCAAAGGCACATACTTCAGGCCTAGATAATCATTGCAGCAGGCGGGACAATATGCGGGATGAAATCCTAGAGGGAACCCCTCAACATGTCCAGCAAACTGGGGCTTCCCTAGGATGGGGGATTCCTATGTCTCTCAGGGGAAAGTGAGGGTTAACTTAGGCTTGGCCCCCTTTTCACCAGGTGCCTCGCTTCGTACAAAATGTCAGTGAGGGCTCTTCCCTCGTTAATCCCCTGTAAATTGTGGCCCCCGGCCCCCAGGGGCTTGATCTAGAGCGAGTCCCACGGCCCTCTGGCCGGCGTTGCCAAGCTTCACCGAGGCTGTGGAGCCTCTCTCTTCCTTGTCGGGTCGTTGGGGGCCGGTATTGCACTCCTCCGGCCCCCGTGGAGTCAGCGGTGCTTGAGGGTAAAGGGAGCGGGAGCCGGGAGTCCTTCCAGACGGCTCCCCGCTTCCCGCGTGTGCACACGGAGTTCTTCCTCCTCCGTACGTGCTAGGGGCGGGCTCTCGACGCCGCCCAATCCCAGCGCGGCCTTGAGTTCTTCTGGGGGCTCCCGTTGGCAGTGGAGCCCCTCCGACGTCTTCCTGCTTGGCTCCGGCGGGGCCAATCACGTCGCGGCCTTCTTTGGTTGCCGGGCAACGCCTCCCGCCTCCTTCTCCTCGGCTGCTGGCTCCGGCGGGGCCAATCACGTCGCGGCCTTTTCGGGGGCGCGACCTGTGACGCGGTCGGCGTCCCCGGCCCCACGGCAACGGCGTCCACGGGCCTGGAGGCCGCGGTGGGCCTCAGCTCTCTTCACGTGGCTCTCCTGGGCTGCGGCGGTGTTTTTCTTGGCCGCGATTGCAGCGGTAGGGGTCTCGGGCCCGGCGGTGATTTCTGGGGACTTCGGTGAGGGCGCGGACGGCGCACGTCACCACACTCATGAAAGGGGGAGAGGTCTCCCTCACCTCAGCACCTCTCTTCACGCGGCGGCGGCCGCGGCGGCGATCCAGTCACCAGGTCAGTGACTGGAGGTCAAGTTCTCCCACGTGGAGTTGCAGCGCGGGCGCGCTGACAGCCTGATTCACAGGGCTGTGTGGGAAGGGTTCTTGGGGGACAGTCCAGCTGTCGGTCTAGGTAGAGAGGGGGTGAAGGTCTAGCGCTTAGGACACAGCGCTTCGCCTCGTGATCCCCATTCGACGACTCAGCTTGGGTTCCTGTTACTCTTTGGTTTCAGGCTCCTGCGAGGAGCTTCTTGTCAGAAAAGTTCTTCTTCTTATGAAAGGGGGGTTGTGAGTTGGTGGTTCTGGGAGTGCTTGATGTTCCTCCCAGCACGCTGAAGGTGGTTCCCTGGGTCCCCTCACACTGGGCAAGGTCAGTGGGTGGTGGGCGTTCCTCAGCTATCTTACTTCAGCAGGGCCTTAGCCCTGTCAGCAGCAGTAGTGTAGGTCTCCCCTAGGCCCTAAAGCCTATACTCCGGCGCAGGTTCTCCCAGGTTCAGCGGTGCCTCAACCTAACTGACTAAAAGGTTTTCCCTCCAAGCCTCTTATACCCCTAGGTCAGGTGACCCTCCTAAAGGCGGCAAAACTTAACTCCTCCCACAGCCCGGAAGGTTCTGGAACCTTCCACCTATCTAGCTATGTGGCCCAGAGGCGGGGACGGGATGGATACTGTATCCCTATGTCCCAGCCTGACCCTGGCTACTAGCGTGTATGTGCGGAAGGCCCTTCTGCAGTAGCAGGGGCCTGTGGCAGCCATCTTTAGTGAGAGAGCACCTGCACCTCAGCACTGACCAGCAGTGGCAAGGCGCCCGGAGACCTAGGTCCAGTAAAAAATATGGTGGCAAAAATGAGGCGCAAAAAGGGAAAAAAAACAGGGCAAGACCACCCTAGGGCTGACAGGTCTAACAGGTACCTTAGGTACATATAAATCAAGCTTAGTATACAGTAAGTTCTACTGAACTTAGAGTTGTGTGTTAAGGGATAGCACACCCTTTCTACAACTCAAGAGAGTTTAGTAGGCCACACTAGAGTAGGTAGTGCATACACCACACCTCACTAGTAATGTCTTCAAAGCCAGGACCCAGTGAGTCCTTGCCAGAAGCCAGTGGGCTTCTTCCTCCAAGTATGATAATCTCCCATTCTTGGAATTGAGAGCATTGTGCAATACTAGGAAGTTGAAGGCAGGCAAAAGTGCCAGCACCCAACACCTCAGGGAGGTGTTACTGGCTGATGATCTCAGCAGACCCCTAGGGTCTGAAGGGGTAGGCAGAGAGGGTGGGGCAGAAAATGAGGAAGGGGTCAGGGGTGAAGAAACCCAGGCCCCCCCCTCTGAAACTGGCCAGGAAGGTGAAAATGACCTTGACCTGGAAAACCCAATTCCTCCTGTGGAGGAGGAGGAGGAGGAGGATCAGAATGACCTCCCCTTTGTCCCCACAGGAAGAATTGTGAGTGTGCCCAGAAGGCCTAGATCTCCTTCTCAGGAGTCTAACCACTCTGACACCTCAGTAGGGACCTCTGTCTCCTCTCATGGAAGGGAATCCTCTCATGAGAGGAGGAAGAGACTGATTCAGTATGAGCAAGCCCAGCTTGAACTCAGAAAACAGCAATTGGCTATAGACAGGGAGTCCCTAGATCTCTATAGAGAGAGAAAAAAGTTGGGACTAGAGTCCCATGGTGGCAGCCATTTCCCCAGAGATAGGGAAAGGTCTTATGACCATAGAAACCTGAGCAAGATTGTCCCTCCCTACCAGAGAGGGGATGACATCCACAAATGGATAACTGCACTGGAGAGGGCCTGTAAAGTACAGAGGGTCCCTCAGGAGCAGTGGGCAGCAATCTTGTGGCTCTCCTTTGCAGACAAAGGTAGAGACAAGCTCCTCACTGTAAGAGAAGAGGGTGCTGACAATTACAAAGTCTTGAAGAGTGCTCTGATTGATGGGTTTGGCCTAACAACTGAACAATACAGGTTAAAGTTCAGAGATACCCAAAAGCACAGACTCAAGACTGGGTAGACTATGTGGATTGTTCTGCTAAAGCTCTGGAAGGTTGGTTGATGGGCAGTAAGGTGTGTGACTTCACAGGATTGTACAATCTTATCATGAGGGAGCAGATTCTTAATAACTGTCAAAATCAGCTGTTGCATCAGTACCTGGTGGACTCTGATCTGACCTCTCCCTAAGAATTGGGAAAGAAGGCAGACAAATGGGTCAGAACCAGGGTGAGGCAGAAGGTACAGAACCAAGGTGGTGACCCAAAGAAGCAAGATTCTAAGAACTCTGATAAGGGTGGGGAGAAGGGTAAAGACCAGAAGTCTTCACAAGGCCCCCAAAAATCTTCTTCAGGTGGGGATTCACAGTCTAACAAAGGGAAAGGCCAAAAGAAACCATGGTGCAAGGTCTGTAAGCAAAAGACCCACTGGAACAGTGATTGCACCAAGTCCAAAGACTCTACTCCAGCCCCCACCAATGCCCCTAAGGCACCTGCTCCCCCTAGTGCAGTTACAGTTGGTGGTGGGACTACACAAGCCAAGGGTTTAGTAGGGTTGACCCTGGGTAAGGAGATGAGCTCTGACCTAGTCAGAGAACTCACTCAGGATGTCCTAGTCTGTGATGGAGGCATGGATGTGACCTCCTCTGTGAGTCCCAGTAATCTGGGCAAGTACAGACAACAGCCCTTAATCAATGGAAAAGAGGCTTTGGCATTTAGGGACACAGGGGCAAGTGTCACCATGGTGACACAAGACCTTGTGAATCCTGGGCAGATTATACTTGGTGAAATGTACCAAGTGACCAATGCTAGCAATGTCAGAACAGACCATACTCTGGCAGTTGTTAACTTCTCCTGGGGAGGGGTAACTGGCCTTAAGAAGGTTGTGGTAAGTGCAGACCTACCAGTTGAATGCTTGCTTGGCAATGATTTAGAAACTTCAGCTTGGGCAGAAGTGGAGCTCAGGACCCATGCAGAAATGCTGGGCATCCCTGCAGATGTGTTTGCTGTGACCAGGTCACAAGCCAAAATGTCTAACACTGAACAGGCCTTGGATTCTGGAATTATGGACCAAGTGCCCTCCAAGAAGAGGAGTAGTAGGGTAAAGGCAGTGCCTTCCCCCTTGGCTCAGAAGGAAGATCAGTCTCTTCAGGGAGATGATCTCAGTCCTGAGGAAGGAACTGTCCCAGAGGAGCTTGAGCCTGATCAGGTTGAGTTCTTAGGGACAGGGGGCCCTTCCAGGGCAGATCTGAGCCAGGAGCAGCAGAGCTGTCCCTCTCTTGAACCCCTTAGACAGCAAGCTGCTGCTGAGGCTGCTGGGAAAGCTAGTGGTCCCCATACAGTGTATTGGGATGATGGACTCTTGTACTCAGAGTGTAGAGACCCCAAGCCTGGTGCCACCAGGAGGTTGGTTATACCTCTGAAGTTCAGGGGCTTCCTATTGACCCTAGCCCATGACATTCCCTCAGCAGGTCACCTGGGCCAGAACAAGACTTGGGACAGAATTGTCCCTCACTTTCACTGGCCCCACATGTCTGAAGACACCAAGGAGTTTTGTCGCTCCTGTGTAACCTGCCAGGCCAGTGGCAAGGCAGGTGGCACTACAAAGGCCCCCTGATACCACTACCTGTGGTGGGGGTTCCCTTTGAAAGGGTGGGGATTGACATTGTTGGTCCCATGGATCCCCAAACAGCATCTGGGCACAGGTTTATCCTGGTGGTAGTGGATCATGCCACCAGGTACCCAGAAGCTATTCCCCTTAGGACCACTACAGCACCTGTGGTGGCAAGAGCCCTCCTGGGAATTTTCTCAAGAGTGGGCTTCCCTAAGGAGGTTGTATCAGACAGGGATGCTAACTTTATGTCTGGATACTTAAAAGCAATGTGGAAGGAGTGTGGAGTGACTTACAAGTTCACCACACCCTATCACCCACAATGCAATGGTTTAGTTGAGAGATTCAACAAAACCTTGAAGGGCATGATTAAAGGGCTCCCAGAAAAGCTTAGGCGAAGATGGGACATACTCTTGCCCTGCCTTTTATTTGCATACAGGGAGGTGCCTCAAAAGGGGGTTGGCTACAGCCCTTTTGAACTTTTGTTTGGTCACCCTGTCAGGGGTCCATTGTGCTTGGTGAAGGAAGGATGGGAGTTACCTCTCAAGCCCCCAAAGCAAGACATAGTGGACTATGTACTTGGTCTCCGCTCCGGGATGGCTGAGTACATGAAAAAGGCAACTAAAACCTTGAGGCTAGCCAGGAACTTCAAAAAGCCTGGCATGACCAAAAGGCTGTACTGACTGTTTACCAGCCCGGACAGAAGGTGTGGGTGTTGGAGCCAGTGGCCCCAGCAGCCCTCCAAGACAAATGGAGTGGACCCCATACCATTGTTGAACAGAAGGGTGAGGTTACCTACTTAGTAGACCTAGGAACACCCAGGAGCCCCCACAGGGTTCTCCATGTCAACAGATTAAAACCATATGTGGACAGGGCAGACATGGGCTTGCTCATGGCTACTGATGAGGGACAGGAGGAAGAGAGTGACCCACTCCCTGACCTGCTCTCACAGAACCCTGATGATGGGTCAGTAGATGGTGTAGCCTTGGCAGGCAGCCTCACTGCTCAGCAGCAAGCTGATTGTAGACAAGTGCTCAATCAGTACAGACATATGTTCTCTCTGACTCCAAGTCAGACCACCTGGTGCACTCATGAAGTGGACACTGGGGACAGTCTGCCTATTAAAAATAAGATTTATAGGCAACCTGACCATGTCAGGGACTGTATCAGGACAGAAGTCCAGAAAATGTTGGATTTGGGAGTTATTGAACCCTCAGATAGCCCTTGGGCTAGTCCAGTGGTCCTTGTGCCAAAACCTCAACCCAATGGTGGGAAAAGAGAGATGAGGTTTTGTGTGGACTACAGGGGTCTCAATGCAGTCACTAGGACTGATGCCCATCCAATACCTAGGGCAGATGAGCTAATAGACACTTTGGCCTCAGCCAAGTATCTAAGCACATTTGACCTGACAGCTGGCTACTGGCAGATCCGACTAGCTGATGATGCAAAGCCAAAGACAGCATTCTCAACCCCTAGTGGGCATTATCACTTTGTGGTGATGCCCTTTGGTCTGAAGAATGCACCTGCCACTTTTCAGAGGTTGGTGAATACAGTCCTTACAGGTCTGGAAGCCTATAGTGCAGCATATCTAGATGATATTGCTGTCTTTAGCTCCACCTGGGAGGATCACCTGGTCCACCTCAGAAATGTTTTACAGGCCCTGCAGAAAGCAGGCCTGACTATCAAGGCCACAAAGTACCAGATAGGGCAGAGTCAGGTTGTGTACCTGGGCCACCTTGTGGGTGGAGGCCAGGTTCAACCACTGCAGAGCAAGATCCAGACCATCATGGACTGGACTGCTCCAACTACCCAGACTCAGGTGAGAGCCTTTTTAGGCCTGACTGGGTACTATAGGAGATTTGTCAAGGGGTATGGATCAATAGTGACACCCCTGAATGACTTAACTTCCAAGAAAATGCCCAAAAAGGTTCAGTGGACAGTTAGCTGTCAAAAGGCATTTGATGACCTAAAGCAGGCCATGTGCACTGCTCCCATTATACAGAGTCCTGATTACTCCAAGAAGTTCATTTTTTGCTTTATTCCACTTTTATTTCCTTTTATTTCCTTTTTATTCCTCCTTATTCCTTCTTTCCCGCCCGTTTTCCCCGCCGCTGCTGCCCTCGCGGCCCCCCCCCAGCACGACCAGCGCGACTGGCCCAATCTAGCTCCCCTCCCCGCCTCCCAGCTGTCCAGCCCTCCCCGACCCCTAGTTAATGGCGGCTGCTGTGCGGCCGCGCCGCTGGGGCGCCGAAGGCGCACTAAAGGCAAGCCCGTCCGTGACCCGACCGCGACCAGCGCCAGGAACCCTGGACCTCCCCGACGCCAATTCTACAACCCAGCGACACTCCAAGCACTCAACCCAGGCCGCAACAACAACTGCAAGCTAGCGTCACCAGCCGACACCCTCGGACCCTTCAGCTGACACCACTGCCGGCACACCTACAGCATCGCCAGGAACACGGACCCAGCACAACCCGACCGCAAGAACACACCCGAACCGAAGACCCTGCAATGCATCCCGGACGTAGCATTCTTCACCGAAACCTGGACCAACACCACCTCGGGACCAGACATCGCCATTCCCCAAGGATACAAGATCTCCAGGAAGGACCGCCCCACCCGCCCGGGAGGAGGAATCGCCATCGTACACAAATTCACCCTCCACCTGAGCATACTCCCCGACGAAACCACAGACCTGATGGAACACCTTCACTTCAAGATACTGGTCAGCCCACCACCACCCTCCAAGGAACCCTCATCTACCGACCCCCTGGACCCCACGGACCATTTGCCAACTCCATCATGGATATCATCTCCCCGCATGCCATCGCATCCACCAACTACACCCTGCTGGGAGACCTCAACTTCCACCTTGACAACCAACTGGACCCCAACACCACATCCCTCCTGGACAACCTCCACAACATTAGACTCCGCCAGATCCTGACCGAACCCACGCACTCAGCAGGACACACCCTAGACCCCCTCTTTACAACAGGGAACTCCATCTCTTTCAGCCACACCACCGAACTCCCATGGACAGACCACCGATGCGTCCACTTCAGCTTCAGAACACCCACCATCCAGAGACACCAGCACCTGCTCCCACGAAGAAACTGGACCAAAATCACCGACAACCAGCTCACCTCCTCACTCAGCAACTCCACCCCAACCATTGCGGAAGACGACGAGGCCAACACCGCAGCCCGAACCCTACACAGATGGATCTCCGACAGCGCCAACACCATAGCCCCCCTCAAGAAAAACAACAAGAAAGCCAGATGGTTTACCACCGAACTTTGAGAGTCCAGACGCACGTGCCGCCGCCTCGAAAAGGCCTGGAGGAGCTCCAAATCCACAGAGGCCCAGAACGAATTCAGAGCCGCCACCAACGCCCACCACCAACTCATCAGAAAAACGAGAAAAAAAGCGATTGAAGACAGAATCTCCACACACGTGCACAACAGCAAAGAACTCTTCAGCATCATCAAGGAGCTCGCCCAACCCACCAGCGAGTCTACTGACATCCCTCCCTCACAAGACCTCTGCAACAAACTCAGCACCTTCTTCCACCTCAAAATCAAGAACATTTACGACAACTTCGACGAAGACAACCAACACACTGAACCCTCACCAGCCACCCCCGATCCTCTGAAGCCAACGATTGACAACTGGACAGCCCTCACCACCGAAGACACACTGAAGACAATGAATTCAATCCACTCCAGGGCCCCCACGGACCCCTGCCCCCACCACATCTTCAACAGAGCCACAGACACCATCGCACCCATGCTACGCCACACCATCAACCACTCCCTGACGAACGCCTCGTTCCCCGACGACTGGAAACACGCCGAGATCAACCCCCTCCTGAAGAAGCCCTCGGCAGACCCCACCGACCTCAAGAACTACAGACCCATCTCCCTGCTCCCGTTCCCAGCAAAAGTCATTGAGAAAGCCATCAACAGCCAACTCGCCACCTTCATCGAAGAGCACAACATCCTCGACTCCTCCCAATCCGGCTTCAGAAAAAACCACAGCACGGAAACCACCCTCCTCGTCGCAACAGACGACATCTGCTCCATACTGGACAGAGGAGAAACAGTAGCCCTCATCCTCCTCGACCTTTCAGCGGCATTCAACACAGTCTCTCACCGCACCCTAATACGCAGATTCCATGACACAGGGATCTGGGACAAGGCCCTTGACTGGATCCACTCCTTCCTCTCCGGCAGAGCACAGCGGGTTAGACTCCCCCCTTTCCTCTCAGACCCTACACCCACCACCTGCGGAGTCCCCCAGGGGTCCTCCCTCAGTCCCACGCTTTTCAACGTCTACATGGCTCCGCTCGCCCCCATCGTCAGAACCTACGGACTCAACATTGTGTCATACGCAGACGACACCCAACTCATCCTCTCCTTAGCCAACGAACCCAACACCGCCAGACACAACTTTCAAGAAGGCATGGAAACCGTCGCCAAATGGATGAAAAGCAGCTGCCTACAACTCAACACAGACAAAACAGAAGTACTCATCATGGGCCCTAACCCTGACGCCTGGAACGACACCTAGTGGCACCCCGCCCTCGGAAGCCCACCCACCCCCACGGACCACGCACGCAACCTTGGAATCATCCTGGACTCCGAGCTCAAAATGGACCGCCAGATCAACTCTGTCGCATCCTCCTGCTTCCACACCATCCGCCTCCTACGTAAGACCTTCAAATGGATCCCCCTCGAGCACAGAAAGACCGTCACTCATGCCCTTGTCACCAGCAGACTCGACTACGGCAACGCACTCTACGCCGGAATAAACAAAAACCTCACCCGCAAGCTACAAAACATCCAGAACGCAGCCGCAAGACTGGTCCTCAACCTGCCAAGACACTGCCACATCTCCCAGCACCTGCGCACACTCCACTGGCTCCCCATCGAGGCTAGAATCATCTTCAAGATCCTCACCCACGCACACAAGGCCCTCCACGACACCGGACCAGCATACCTGAACAGCCAACTCAAATTCCACGCACCCCAAAGGACCCTACGATCGGCCCAGCTCTCCTACAATGTAGTCCCCCGCACCAGAAAGACCAGATCGGGAGGCCGCTCCTTCTCCTTCCTCGCGGCCAGAGCCTGGAACTCCCTTCCGCTCCACCTCAGACAGACAACATCGCTCCCCATCTTCGCGAGAAACCTCAAGACCTGGCTCTTCGACAGACCCCCTCCTTGATGGACTGAAACCTGCACCCCCCCCCCCCCAGCGCCTTGAGACCCTCACGGGTGAGTAGTCGCGCTTAACAAACACCTGATTGATTCATTGATTGATCCACTCATCCAATCACCCAGGCACTATCCTTGCACTCATCCAATCACCCAGGTCATACTCTTGCATTCATCCAGTCACCCAGGCGCTACCCACACACTCATACAATCAACCAGGCACTACCCATGCAATCCAATCACCCAAGCAGTACCCATACACTCATCCATTCACTCAGGTACTACCCATGCAGTCATGCAATCAACCAGGCACTACCCATTCACTCATCCCCTCACCCTGGCACTGCCCTTTCACACATCTATTCACTCAGGCACTACCCATGCACTCATCCAATGACCCAGGCACTACCCTTGCACTAGCGCCTTGAGACCCTTATGGGTGAGTAGTCGCACTTAACAAACCTGTGATTGATTGATTGATTGATCCAACCACCCAGGCACTACTCTTGCACTCACCCAGCCACCCAGGCGCTACCCACACACTCATAAAATCAACCAGGCAGTACCCATGCACTAATCCAATCACCCAAACAGTACCCATGCACTCATCCATTCACTCATGCACTACCCTAGCACTCATCCATTCACTGAGGCACTACCCATGCACGTATCCACTCACCCAGGCTCTATCTGTGCACTCACCCAATTACCCAGGCACTATCCATGCACTCATCCAATCACCCAGGCAGTATCTTTGCACTCATCCATTCAATGAGGTGGTACCCATGCACTCATCCAATCACCCAGGTGCTTCTCTTGCACTCATCCAGACACACAGGCAGTACCCATGCACTCACCCAATCACCCAGGCACTATTCATGCACTCATCCAATCACCCAGGCGGTATCCTTGCACTCATCCATTCAATGAGGCGGTACTCATGCACTCATCCAATTACCCAGGTACTTCTCTTGCACTCATCCAGTCACCCAGGCAGTACCCATGCACTCACCAAATCACCATAGGCACTATCCATGCACTCATCCAATCACCCAGGCAGTAACCTTGCACTCATCCATTCAATGAGGCGGTACTCACGCACTCGTCCAATCACCCAGGGACTACTCTTGCACTCATCCAGTCACCCAGGCACTACCCATACACTTTTCCAATCACCCAGGCACTACCCTTGCATTCACTCAGGCAATACCCATGAACTCATCCATTTACTCAGGCACTACCCATGTACACACCCAATCACTCAGGCACTACACATGCACTCATCCATTCACTCAGGTACTACCCATGCATTCATCCAATGACCCAGGCAATACCCTTGCACTCATCCAATCACCTAGGCACTACTCTTGCACTCATCCAGCCACCTAGGTGCTACCCACACACTCATACAATCAACCAGGCAGTACCCATGCACTAATCCAATCACCCAAGCAGTACCCATGTACTCATTCATTCACTCATGCACTACCCTAGAACTCATCCATTCACTCATTAACTCACCCAGACACTATCTGTGCACTCACTCAATCACCCAGGCACTATCCATCCACTCATCCAATCAACCAGGCAGTATCTTTGCACTCATCCAATCATCCAGGCACTATCCATGCACTCATCAAATCACCCAGGCGGTATCCTTGCACTCATCCATTCATGAGGTGGTACCCATGCACTCATCCAATCACCTAGGCACTATCCATGCACTCATCCAATCATCCAGGCACTATCCATGCACTCATCAAATCACCCAGGCGGTATCCTTGCACTCATCCATTCAATGAGGCGGTACTCATGCACTCGTCCAATCACCCAGGTGCTACTCTTGCACTCATCCAGTCACCCAGGCACTACCCTTGCATTCATTCAGGCAATACCCATGCACTCATCCATTCACTCAGGCACTACCCATGTACACACCCAATCACCCAGGCACTACTGTTGCACTCATCCATTCACTCAGGCACTACTCATACACTCATCCAATGACCCAGGCACTACCATTTCACTCATCCATTCACTCATGCACTACTCATGCACTCATCCATTCACCCAGGTACTAACTATGCACATATCCAATCACTCAGGCACTACCTGTGCACTCATCCAATCACCCAGACACTACCCTTGCACTCATCTATTCGCTCAGGCACTACCCATGTACACACCCAATCACCCAGGCACTACTGTTGCACTCATCCATTCACTCAGGCACTTTGCATGCACTCATTCATTCACTCAGGCACTACCCATACACTCATCCAATGACCCAGGCACTACCTTTTCACTCATCCATTCACTCATGCACTACCCATGCACTCATCCATTCACCGAGGTACTAACCATGCACATATCCAATCACTCAGGCACTACCCGTGCACTCATCCAATCACTCAGGCACTACCCAAGCACTATGCAATCACCCAGACACTAACCATGCATATATTCAATCACTCAGGCACTATGTATACACTCATCCATTCACTCAGGCACTATCTATGCTTTCATCCATTCACTCAGGTACTACTCATGTAGTCATCCATTCACTTAGACACTACCAATTCACTCATCTATTCACTCAGGCACTACCCATGCACTCTTCAAATCACCCAGGTACTACCCTTGCATTCACTCAGGCAATGTCCATGCACTCATCCATTCACTCAGGCACTACCCATGGACACACCCAATCACCCAGGTACTACTGTTGCACTCATCCATTCACTCAGGCACTATGCATGCACTCATCCATTCACTCAGGCACTACCCATACACTCATCCAATGACCCAAGCACTACCTTTTCACTCATCCATTCACTCATGCACTACGCATGCACTCATCCATTCACCCAGGTACTAACCATGCACATATCCAATCACTCAGGCACTACCCGTGCACTCATCCAATCACCCAGGCACTACCCTTGCACTCATCTATTCACTTCGGCACTACCCATGTACACACTCAATCACCCAGGCACTACTGCTGCACTCATCCATTCACTCAGGCACTATGCATGCACTCATCCATTCACTCAGGCACTACCCATGCACTCATCCATTCACCCAGGTACTAACCATGCACATATCCAATCACTCAGGCACTATCCGTGCACTCATCCAATCACTCAGGCACTACCCATGCATTATGCAATCACCCAGACACTAACCATGCATATATTCAATCACTCAGGCACTATGTATGCAATCATCCATTCACTCAGGCACTATCCATGCTTTCATCCATTCACTCAGGTACTACTCCTGTAGTCATCCATTCACTCAGACACTACCAATGAACTCATCTATTCACTCAGGCACTACCCATGCACTCATTCCATTATCCATGTACCGCTCTTGCATTCATTCATTCTTCAATACGCCACTCATCCAGACATTCAGCTCCTCCGCTTGGGATCGTTATTTTTACAGTTATCCCTGTTAGCACCATCTGCTCTTGCACTGGAACCGTGATACTGCTCCACCTAGCACAGATAGAACTTTTATCTATCCTACCTTGCTCGGAGTCGTGGCTTGGTCGGTGAAAACCGTGACTGGAACCGCACTGACCAGGACCCCCCATCTTGTGCGCCGGGCTGAGGAAGGAAGTGGGTCTTTCGGCCCTCCTATAACATTGTGATTCCAAACTTGAGACTGCTGCAAATCTGACCAGACCCCACCACCTTGAGCACCGGGCTGGAGGAAATAAGCATGTCCTTCGGTCCGTCTGGACCCACTGCGACTCCGATCCTGTAGCCGCTGCAGGATTAACCTGGACCCACCATCTTGACCACCAGACGGGAGGTAGAAATCGTGCTCCTTCGGTCAGCTCAGACCCATTGCGATTCAGCCACTGAGGCCTCTTCCGATGCTTGGACCTGCTCAGCCCCTAACCTAAGGACCGAAGGCTTCCCGAACGAGGGCGAAGTATCCTCTCACCGACTGGCGAGCTGACGGCTCCGGGACTCGAGCTGTACGGACTGGGTCCCCCCATCCCGCTGACTGAGCTGGACGAATGGAAGCAAAGATGTGGAACCTCCAGGACTCCCAGTGGGTTTGTTGATGCTGAGCTCCAAGGACACTTACTGCGGCTGTACTGATACCGAGCCCAGTCATCGCTCTCTACCCTGCCTGGCCTCCGCTCGTTTACTCGCCAGCACCATTAAAATACGAAACACAGGCGTGCACACACACCAATCGCATGGGTCTAGTCCTCGGCTAAGGAAAGACCCTTCAGTGCTGCTGATACACCGGACACATTATGGGAATTGCCCGCCCTCCACATGAAGCTCCCATTGGAGACATATAACGCTAATTCCTGGCGGTAACCGGCGTGCATAGCCCTGAGATCTATGATCGACCTGGCGCCCCCGACGCCCTCATCGGTTACTTATTTCTGCTCAAGAGCCGGAGCACAGACTCAGTGAAGTTACATGAGCTTACGAGCGACTTGGAGCCCCCTCACCGAACTACCTCATTTACCCAGAGCCGGGACCCACGCTCGAGAGAGCGTTTCGATGTGAATTGTTCAGGTTAAGCTGGGAGATTCCCTGTACAAGAGGGCTCGTAATTGTGATAGTTTCTGCCCATCGGCTAACTTTATTATTTTTCCTTTTATAGTCATCGGCCATCCTGACTGCTTAATATAGGGAACCCATTTTGGGAATTACACCAGCTGCCCCCTTACTCAACAAAATGGCAGTTCATCATATTCCCATGGAGAAAGGACTAATCCGGGCATGATTTCAGACAGAGAGGTAGAAAAAGGACTACTATTGTTAGGGCTCAGTGTGAAAAGAGACATAAGACTTCCCCCTAAAACCTACCGTAGAGAAAAGGAACATAGGACTAACCATCTTGGCCCAAACAGCTTTGGAAATAGGACAACAGCCTAAGATAACCCACTTATGGAAAGTGTAATTGGACTATCGCCCAGGATCATTCATCTGCAGCAAAAGATGCGGCCATATTGGACTACCTCTCAAGATAATTCACCGGCAGTAAACATTATGGCTATATCGGTCTGACCTCCTATCCCTGGTTATCACTACTAGAACTATCCACTACTAGAGGATCCATACCACACCCCCCGGTTCTCCTCGCTACAAATGCTCAGGTGAGAGTTCCCCCCTCCTACCTACCCCTACCTCATTTACATAATTCTAGCTTGATGCATTATATGTACAATAGAACCAGTCATTTTCCTCCCCCTCTCCCTCACCTCATCCCTGACGCCCTCATCTCCCTGGTTTTGTACACTTCCTCATCTCACGGTTTACATCACCCGATCCACGCCCATCCCCACCCACTCTGACTTTTTCACCTATCTGAGACCAACTTTGCCTCCCCAACCTCACTGGCACTTAACCTCACCCCTCTCCCGCAGTCTCCCCTCTTCCCCTACTTCCATACTCCCTCACCTTACACCACATTACCTCACCCATTCCTCACACCCTTCTCCACCCCCACATACAAGCACCAACTACATTATGGAACGAACGGGACTTCATACCCATACATCATATACCCCCCAACCTTTCCAAAAAAGCAGCCAAACGCTTTAAACATAATTTGTTAAAAACACATCCCGAGATATTCATCTCAGATCCCTACTTCTCAACAAACAAAGGCTACATAACCAATGACTTCATCTTCTACACTAAGTGAACAGCCCAATGGAGGAAAGCCTTTCTCGCCCTGCTCTCCATCTCCTCCACCAGAAAAACAGCACATGGCCTTACTATCTCCATCATCCCGTCCACATTCTTCAAAGCCACTGCAACAATCACCATTCATCACAATGGGATCAACCTAATTCAATCTTCGGACCGTAGACTAAACCTACTAGATAACATCTTTCCCCTCATTAAGGACAAAGTCATAAGACCCTATCCCCAACTGCTCCCTATCTCAATCCGCTTCCTAACCCCCGCAGGTTTCCCCCTCAAGACATTCTGCACCTTTGACTCAACCGACAGTTACACTCACCCTAGAGCCATCGGACACCCCTGGAGATGACACACACTCCCCTAATTCCCACCCTACGCCTAGCACCCCTAACACCTCCATGTCCTCACCCACCCCTCACATCCATCCGCTCCACACCCTTTCACCTCCCGCCACTACACTGCACACCTCCCTGGACAACCTTCCAGACAGCCCGCAACACAACTACCCAGCTCATCATGTTACTCCAAAACTCATACAGGACCTCAGCACATCTCCCCACACATTCCTATCATTAAATACTTCACCACCCACTCCAGACCCCATACTGGATGAGATAATATTATCACTTCAACAAGTCAAAGAGGACCTCCAAACAATACGCGACCTGATTATGCTTCAACCCAAGGTCAAACTTTTTGAACAAGACCCCAAGACCAATCCCCACTATACCCAACCCAAACTCTACCCACAACTGCCGGCACGCCCTCAGAAACATCAGCCCCTAAGGTGGAGAACAGTACTTCACCCTAATGCCTCAACTCGTCCTATCCAAATAAAAAATCCCCTATCGGATATAGATATACTCTCCCTACTTCGCTCCTATGATCTCCCGCAACTCACCCCTAACACAAAACACTCAGACATACTTCCTACTCACTCACTAATTCAGATCACCAACATTCACAGAGTGCCAAAACACAATTCTAGAGGCATTGTCGAAAACAACCTGACGCTAGTCCCCCTCACACAAGAGCCTGACCCAAATTCCATCAAGCACCTACTTAAATGTATACTGCTAAATTGTAGATCAGCCGCAAGACATGCAGCTGACATAGCCGACCTCATTCTCACTCACGAACCTGACCTACTAATTCTGACCGAAACCTGGTTAAATGAATCATCCTCGCCCATCCTTGACATACTGCTGCCCCCAAACTATAACATCATCAGACTTGACAGAATTGATAGGCCAGGGGGCGGTATCGCCTGCATACATCGGACCAATCTCTCTGTGAACCGCTCCCATTCACCGGTTCTATCCTCCTGTGAATACCTGTCCCTAGACATCACGAATAATAACAAACCATTGTGCTCATTGCACACATTTTAACATCCCCCAGGGGATAACCTCACCTTTATCGAACACCTCATGGATATTGTTTCTACTAATGCTGGACAACATAATACACAAATATTCCTCGGAGACCTCAACCTCCACTGGAATGACCTTAATGACTCAGCAGTCATCAGCCTCAAAACTTTCCTCTCAGATCTCGACCTCACCCAAATCTGCTACTGCCCCACACATGATAAAGGCTCAACCCTAGACTTAGTCATCTCCAAAGCTGAAGCCACTCAGTTAGAATCTATCCTCCCCTGTGACTGGTCTGACCACCACATCATTACTTTCTTCATCAATGAATCAGTAATACCTCACTCTGCCCAACCCACAAGACCCAAAATTTGGAAGAGAAACCTAAAAAACATTGGTGCAGATCTAGCCACAAACTCCAGTCCTAACATCCTGCTTCCCCCTGAAGATCTAACCGATGTGCAAGACCTGACCGATCACTACTTCTGCTCCATTAACAAGGTCCTAGACAATGTCGCTCCCTTGCTATTGAAAAGAGCCTCTACAAAAGATTCTAAACCATGGTATGATGGGAGACTTAACGAGGACAGAAGAACCCTTAGATTAATCGAACGACAATGGAGGTCAGCACCTTCCTCAGCAAACCTCAAGCTGCTAAGAACCACAAGAAAATCCTACTACAGAAAGATCAGACAATCAAAAGCAATCTTTTTCAGTAATCAATTAGACCAAGCCAAGAACCTCCCTAAAAAACTATTTGAACTAATCAAAACACAATCTAAGGGCGTACCTCACCCCCCCTCCCAAAAAATAACTCAGACTCTCTTCCCAATTGCGAAGAATTTGCCTCCTTCTTCATGTTGAAGGCTGAAAACATAAAATCGGACCTACTCAACGACCTCACAACCCACGCTGACATTCACATGGACACCTCCTCCCCCCCTCCAGGAGCCCAACTTACATGCTCTTCTAAGTTTAACCTAAAAAAAAAACGCCTCATGGTCCTCCTTCACTACATACAGTGAAGATGCGATATCAAAAATGTTCGCTCACAGCTTAGCAAACACATTGACCATTTCAACCTGCTTAATCAATACCAATCCGGCTTCCGCAGAGGGCACAGTACTGAAACAGCCATGACCACAATAGATGAGGCTCTAAGAATCCTGGATAAAAATGAAGCCTGTCTGCTAATCTTGCTGGACCTATCCTCGGCCTTTGATACCGTCAAGCACGACAACTTACTAGATCTCCTGAAACACAGAATGGGATTATCCGGATCAGTTCTAAATTGGTTCTCTTCATTCTTACAAAATAGATCACAAAGATTCAAGGTTAAGCAATCCTTGTCCAACCCCGTCCCAGTCACTCTAGGAGTCCCGCAAGGATCGTCCCTCTCTCCTACACTCTTCAACCTATTCATGGAGCCACTCACCAACATCCTCAGCTCCGCTAATGTACAATATCACATGTACACTGACGATACACAAATATACTTAAAAATCCATTCTCTAGAGGACATCATATCTCTCAACGTAACGCTACAAAAAACTCATACCTGGCTGGCTGAAAACCATCTGAAACTAAACACTCTCAAAACCGAATTCCTCCTCATCGCTCCCCCCAACCGGTCGACCATCATCCTTGACTGGCTGAAACACCTCACAGCATTCAATTGCCAACCTCTTATTATCGACTCAGCGAAATCACTGGGAGTAACTCTTGATAAAAATCTTAACATGCAGAAACACATTAGCAGCGCAACAAAAGTAGCAAATTTTCAAATGAATACCCTAAGAAAACTAAAACCCTTCTTCCCGCAAATGACTTCAAACTTGCAGTTCAAGCTCTAGTACTCCCTAGAATTGAATATGGGAGTGCTGCCCTTTGCGGGCTCCCCAGATCGACGACGGCCCCCCTAAGAGCCTCTATCAACTCAGCTGCTAGACTCATCACTGGATCCAAAAGAAACTGCCACATCTCCCCTGACCTTAGAGCCCTCAACTGGCTACCCTTCGAAGCCAGAGTTCAACTAAAAAAAGCATACTTGACGCACAAGGCCATACACCACAACACTCCGAGCTACCTGGCACAGAAACTGGTACTTTCTTGTGGCAACAGATCCTCCAGAAGCGCCAGTAACCTTCTCCTAAAACCACAATGATTTTCTAAGAAGAAAACTTACAACCGGGCCTTCTCCGGGATTGCTCCTAGGATTTGGAATGCACTACCTCCAGAAACCAGACGGAATCCCTCTATAGTATCGTTCAAAAAAGAAGTGAAATCTATTCTCTTATCCAAATTCATATGAACTATTCTCATAAGTTGTAATACTATTGTATGATATGCTTGGAACAAAACTATTTCTTGTAATATTGGTCTTGTTTACTATTTCTACCTGTAAAGCGCTCTGATACCCGCAAGGGTCATGTCCGCGCTATATAAAACCTTCAAAATAAATAAATAATTAAATTCACTATTGCAAACATTATACACATACCTACGCACACAATCATTCATTCTGTTTTTTTTTTTTAACTGTAATACAACATTTGTATTTGTTTTGGGAGGTTTTGAGGCTTTTTGTGATTTTTCAACTTATTCATTTTTTTTTTAAACAAAAATTGACTGCAACTGGCAGTGGAAAAATTTGAAGAAGCTCTCAAAAAGATGAGAATACTGCAAGGACCCAAAGAAAAAATCAACATTTGTGAGTCTTGCAACTGTTGCAGAAAGCTGCTATGCTCTGCTCACCAGCAATAACCACAACTCCACAGTCCATACAATAAGTGGCCATCTTGCTGCATTCAGCTGTGATATCTTGAAACTGTTGTTGAACTTCAGAAGGCACTCTTTGTCCAGGTGTTGATGCACTTGCTAAAGATGCAGATGGAAGTTCAGCCTCTGGTTTTCTCTTCACAGCTTTTAATCGTTATTAGTTCATTCAATCTTATTCTGGCTCATCTAAAATCTGGCTCCCCGCTTTTCGTCTTAAGGTTGTCTCGGGCCCCCGGCTCCCCTGAGGGGTGTTAGATCTAAAACAAGAAACTGGGGTAAGCTTGATATAGGAGCCGTAAATAACCTTTTAATTAATAGCACTCCAGCAAATGAACAAATGAGAATTGCTGACCTTGGGGCAATTCAAAGCTGGCTTCTACGCTCTATTGACTCATGTCTTCCTTCCACCCATAAACGGTTTAATAATCATCGTCCACCTGCCTCCTGGTTCACGGAAAGGCTTAAAAAGGAGAAATATAAATGTAAAACCTTAGAAAGATTGTGGAGGAAGAATTATACGCCTGATACTAAATATACCTATAAAAAGGCCATAAGAGAGTATCACTCCCTTTGTAAAATAGCTCGTGCTGAATATGTCTCCTCCACAATCTCGCAAGCCCAGAACTGTTCAAAAACACTGTTTAAGGTGGTCAAGGAACTATCTGGAGCTGAAAGTCAGACCACCCCTCTTATTCTTAGTGAAACACAGTGTGAGGATCTAGCTAAATTTTTTGTTAATAAAGTGGAAAATATATATTCTGCTATGACAGGTGCTAACCTGACTAATACTGCACAACCAGCTTATGCCTTCCCGAATGTAGTCACTGATACTAGACTCGAGTACAGTAATGATTCTAAGTCCAGCAATAAAGTGGTATCTTGGTCTTTATTGGATATTAGTTCATTCAATCTTATTCTGGTTCATCTAAAATCTGGCTCCCCGTGCGATCTACTCCCTTTTTCCGTACTGAGGAAACTCGAGTCTTCTCTGCTTATGCTGATTATGGACCTTCTTAACGCCTCTTTACTGGAGGGAATAGTCCCGCCGGAATGGAAGCATGCCATGGTGCTGCGCCTT
This sequence comes from Calotriton arnoldi, assembly GCA_963921515.1. Taxonomy (NCBI): domain Eukaryota; kingdom Metazoa; phylum Chordata; class Amphibia; order Caudata; family Salamandridae; genus Calotriton; species Calotriton arnoldi. The sequence goes on along the minus strand of CAWUFW010024690.1, from coordinate 26,937 downwards.
TTGAAAAAGACCAATGCTGATCCCTCTCAGTCTTCAAACTTCCGTCCCATTTCTCTTCTTCCGGCTTTCTCCAAGATTTTGGAAAAACATGTTAATTCCCAACTTTCTTCTTTTGTTGAGGCTCAGAATTTTTTACATCCTTCACAATCGGGTTTTAGAACAGGTTTTTCCACTGAGACTACTCTGTTAGGAGTCACGGACATGTTGTGGCACCACCTGGACTTTGGTGACACTGTGGCCCTCATTCTTCTTGACCTGAGTGCGGCATTCGACACCGTGTTAATGAAAGCACTGCAATCCTTGGGTATTGAGGGCCTTGCTCTCCAATGGATGGAATCTTTTCTTAATAACCATACCTTTCAGGTCTTTTCCACCACAGCCTGCGCAAAAACACACCAGTCCCCGTATGGAGTGCCTCAGGGCTCTATTTTGAGCCCTCTTCTGTTTAACATCTATGAGGCAGGGCTGTCCATATTTTCGTATTTGGATGATACGTAGTTAATATTCTCCCTCTCAACACTTAAAGAATCTGAGTCTTCTAGTCTCCAGTTTGGCCTGAGGAAGATTGAGTCTTGGATGCAGGACAATCTACTCAAGCTAAACGGAGAAAAAATGGAGGTTCTGGTCCTAGGGAAACAACAAGATCTTTGGGGTCCTCAGCACTGGCCCCTGGAGATGGGTGCCTTACCCCAGCCTGCTCATCAAGTACGCAATCTTGGGGTGATTATTGATGTACAGTTATCAATGAAACAACAAGTAGTGAAGGTGTCCTCTACTTGTTTTGCCATTCTTAAATAGTTGAAGAAGATTGTTTGGATGCTGCCCCTCTCCACTCAGAAAACTGTAGTTCAGGCCCTTATAACATCTAGACTTGACTACAGCAATGTCTTATATCTGGGCTGCAACAAGGAGGTTATACAAAGATTGCAGATTGTGCAGAATGCGGCCGCCAGATTGCTCTGCCAGGCGCCCAGGACTGCTTCTACGTCTGACCTTCTGCGGAACCTTCACTGGCTCAAGGTGGAGAATCGCATCAAGTTCAAAGCCTTAAGCTATATGTTTAGAATTAAGACTGGTTCAGCCCCACAGTACCTCCAGTCTTTGGCCCAACCCTACTTGCCTTCTCGTACTCTTCGCTCCACTACACAGTTCAAGTTTTCTGTTCCCAGAATCAGACTGAGGTGTATGCGCGGTCGCTCTTTTGCCTATTTGGGACCCTCCCTGTGGAACTCCCTGTCCATTTCTCTGCGTAAAGAAGCGGTTTATGTTAATTTTCGTAAACAGTTGAAAACTTGGTTATTTAATTTGTAGCTCTTTTTCTTTCCCTTCCTCCTGTCAGGCTGGCACTGGGAAACCCCTCGGGGTAGCTGCGCGCCCTACAAGTTTAATTAACATAACATAACATCGGTTGCTGTGGAAGATGGTAGAGCAGTAAAGTTGTTCCACAAGTGTATTTTTTATTTGTACCTCTTGACAACTTCTCACAAATTGCTCATTGCGCAATTTTTGCTGCAGTGTTGGATTCTCCAGAAGGTATTGTGACAAACTCCCATGCGATACTGCTTTTTAGGTCTCACCTACGCAGCGCGCATTCGCTGCATAGGAAAAAGACCTTTAGCAATCGATTCGGTTTTTAGGCCAAAAACGTGCACGCATTGCATTGCTTTCAATGGCAACACGTGCACGTTTGGCGATTCCCATGCGGGAGCGAGCAGCGGCGCCATATGTTAGCAATTATCGCACCTTGCTGCACGCTCCCGCAAGGGAAACCGGCGCAGGCCCCCTCCTCTCTCCCCTCCCCCTGCTGCCGCGCAAGGCGCGAACGCTTGGTTTTATACATTTTGAGGTCACGAAAAGCTTACTCTTTAAGGCATCCTCTGCATTTACTGTGGCGAAACTAGGTTCCTTGGTCGTAAATGTTCATATTGTCAGTCCTCTTTGCCCCTCTTTGACTGTAGTACTTTGACAAGCCTTGTTATGCTAATACAATACCCGGCTTTGAATTGTAGTCCATTCTACCATCCATAGATATGGTGTGTGTAGGCACCGAGTTTCCTCAATGGCCGGTGCGTACTGCTGCATGTGACTCGGTCTCCTAGGAAACGAGTCTGTAAACATACCGAGCTCGGGCATCCAGCACTAATAGGAAAGACTGACAAGAGGGCGAGAGCCTGAGGCCGGCGTGTCACAAGCCTGTCTTACAGCTACCTCGGCTGCTGTACACTCAACTTGCGAAGGTAAAAACTCAATCTGCTTCTATTCGTCCCATAATCGATTGACCCAATGTTATGCATGACTTAGCCAGTCCCGACGTCTTGCCCATCAGTGCGTTGCATTCTGGGACTTGTATTTTCACTTATAGCTCTGCAATATGAGCTAAGGTCGTATGCACAGTGCTGCTGGCCAAAATAGAAGAATTGCTATAGGAGTTACACGGGGCCTTCATGGCCACTTGACAGATGTGAAAACTGACTAACACGTAGTTTTCACGCTTCCTCGTGCCGGGTGAGTTTTTTCCCCTGCTAGTTCAGTTCTCGTATTTGTAGTCGTGCATGTGCATTAGAAGAATAAAAATTTAAAGATCCAGATGCGTAGATATCAAGCCTCTGACAACTTGGAGCCGTCTTCAAAACATACAGCAACATTTACGTGGATTATTGAAAATTCAGTGACAATTTACAATTTGGGCGTGAATTTTGTTACTGTTTTCATTGAATGAATGAATGTCGGGGTTTATAAAGCGCACAGCTACTCCGAGGAGTGTTCCGGCGCTGTTTGAAAAAGTAAGAGAATGCGAAGGGACAGGATTAGAGAGTGAAAAACCCATGTTTTTGGTTTTATTCACTCGACAAGTTATGCATGTTGTGGCAGCTTTGGAAATGGATCTCCCTTCGTGCTGAATTTATACTGATGTCGATAATTATGTGTGTTAGAATAGTTGGGGAGATCTAATGGTGCCAACACCCTCCATGTCGTTAGAGCAGCATGTTTCCAGTACAGGACTTTTATTTTGCAACTTAATGTAGTCAGTGAGCTGCAGTTATCGTTGACCCTGCTGGACTAACTAACGCACGTACTGAAATGATTTGGTAAAAGAAAACAATCCCTCAAATTTTCTGATTCCATGCGAATGTCGCTTATTCAGTAAAGATTTTTATTTTGCATTGTTGTACTTTTAATCCTGACTCGTTGCTTGGCTAAATTATATTTTGGTGATTTTATGTCAATGTCATTTTGCTGTCAATCTCTTAATATGTTATTATGGAGTATTTTTTTCTTAAAATGTGTATGGTGCAAGTTTCCCCCCTCCTAATACAAACCATTCACCCTCTCATATAGTGCATGTAGTTGCTAATCTATCCCCCCAAACAGGAGTGAATTTACATGTCAATATTTGCTGAGAAGCTTGGAGTGTGTGTGGGGCTGGGGAATGTCTGGACAATCTCATCCATGAGCAAGGCATAACTGTGAGCAAATTGATGTTTCCATCTGGATGTCTGCATTCGGGTACCAGACACATACTTTAAAAACAAGCATTGGCATAGCCAATAGGTCTCGCTTTTGGGACCTTATAAGTATTTAGTTATGCAGCACAATATCCTTGGTGCAACAACATCAAGTGTTGCATGGCTAAACACTTACAAGGTCCCAAAGGCGAGACCTATTGGCTATGCCAATGCTTGTTTTCTGTGGAGGCCCCTCATCTTCAGAGTCTTCAGAATGCAGTTCCTGGACTTCCTGGTTTTTCTGTTGTTGCTGGTTTTCCCCCTGTTGTTGTTGTTCTGTTGTTTGAGTTGCCATTTCTTTAATAAAGATGTTAAAATTTTAACAGAAAATTCCAGACACCTTCTCTCACTGAAGTGCTCTCAGAGAATGAACCAGAAAGGTGTATGGGTGTGTTCTTCTCAATGTTTTAGTTGAAAAGTGTATCATCCAATCATATTTCTTTGTTTCCCTGGTCACATGATCTTCGCGACGATCAGTGTCATCACGAAGACCAGAAATTGAAGAGAATAATATTTTGTTGAAAAATAAGTAGTCAAGCATAAATGTTAATCAACTGATATTAAACCCCAGATGACTATCACACAATGTAATATGTATAAATATGTGTTATACACTTTAGCAAAAACACGCGCTCATCACGGTTACCGACGTCATTGCGACTTCCAGCATCGCCGCAATCACACAAAACACCAAATGAAAGGCTTTTAATTGAGAAAATTCTTCCAAAAGGTAGGGTTATATAGTATTTCAATAAACAACGTGTGTCAAATATTAATTAAAATATGTCTAAGTATGTGTCCCTGAGTTCTGAAAAAACACGTGTACTTCGCGACTACCGATGATGCCGCGATCTATAGTCACCGTGAATATAAAAAACACCACATTGAAGACGTTTTTTCACAAAACCATCACACAAACTCAAATATAAACTCTACATTAATAAACAACTAGTGTCTGCTATTAAGTAAAGTCTGTCTATATATATGTTTCAGTCTTCCTCAAAAACATGCGCCTTTCACAATGTCACTGCGGGTATCGTGACGTTGTCGCGAATGTAAAAAATGTAAAGAAAAAAAACAACATTTATTAATCCACTGAAGAAAATACAAGCTAAATACCTCTTTTAGATAGAAAATACAATTTAAAAACCTTAAACATTCAATAAAAAAATCATAGGTTACATGGACGTTATAGTTGGGAAATAGAATTTGAAAAACCTTAGAAATTCAGTGAAAAAACAAAGGTTACAGGGGCGTTATAATTAGGAAATAAAATTAAAAAACCTTATAAATTCATTGAAAAAAACAAAGGTTACAGGGTCGTTATAGTTAGGCTGACATTTCACTCGTACAAAACCAGAGAAATTCAGCAGTTATAGTTAGCTGAGCTAACTATAACTCGCTCACCCGCAATGCACTGCTTATGACCACGCATATTACATCACTCATGGCATGGTCAGTGAGATCACTGATGACATCTCAAATGACATCACTGATGACATCATCCGGTGACTGAGTGTTTCTAAAAAGTTTGAGTGTTAAATATATATACACACCAAGTTGTATTAATGAATCAGTGGGTGTATGAGCCTGATTTAGTGGGTGTGTGACCAACTGTATACGTGAGTGATTATACGTGTCTCAGTGACTGTATGGATGAGTGACTAATTTGTGTGAATGTCTGTATCAGTCTGTCAGTTGGTGTGTAAGTGGCTGTATGGGTTATTGAGTAGGATTGGGGTAAAGAATTCGCTAAATGCAAGTTGGATGGTCGTACAAAGCATATCAGGCCTAACTTTTCTGTGTGTTAAAAGAAAACATAATAAAATACATGTACATGAACATATATATGTAACAGAAACCAAAAATGTTTGATGTATAACAAAATATTTTTATTCTAGGTATTTCATTGATAGAAAATACTCTTATTTTACAACCATATATATGACATAACTTATACAAAAACAACACTATACATAAAATTGAAATATACAAGAGGACAAATTATACAGTGATACAAAAACTAACAATGAATGAAGACAACACACAACTATATATATAACATGAACTATACAAAAACAACAGTGTACATAGAATTAAAATGTACAAGAAAAGTAATAGGTTATAAAGTGGTACAAAGGCTGGCGGTAGATGGAAACTACGCCCGTTTCGGCATGTATGCCTTCGTCAGGAAACCCAGCTATACTTTTTCTTATGTTACTGTAGTTGATAGTACTCTTTTACGTTAAGAAACAGCAATTCTTGTTTCCTAAGAGCTGATTATAGTTTTGAATACAAAGATGTCTATATTTATACGTATCCTCCTTTAGTAGGTATTTTTCAGTATATAGACAGGACACCACTTTTCTTTGCATATAGGGCGCAGTTAAAATCGGCACACTTCTCTTGTCCAACAGAGTTGGTTCAAGGGCATATAAGATGGTCTCTATAATGCCGTGATGCCCACTGATATTCCCTCCGAAACCGGAGTAGGTACATGAATGGCTATATGGGTTATTGATTGGTTGTCTGAGTACTTATATGGGTGTATGAGTGTCTCTGTGGGTGGGTGAGGGTGTGTGTGACTGCCTGCATGGATGAGTGAGTGGGTGAGTCAGTGACTGTATGGGTTTGTGAGTGCATCTGTGAGGGGCTGTATGGGTTAGTGAGTGTGTGTATGCTGTGATTATGAGTAAATGAATGTGTCAGTGGTATGTGGGTGAGTAACTGCATATGTGAAAGGCAGTATAGGTGAGTGTTGGAGTTTTTAGGTGTCTGTATGTGTGAGTGAGTGATTGTGAGTGTGGCTGTATAGGTGAGTGAGTATGTATTAGTATGAATAAGTGAGTTGGTGTGTGTATAAATGTATAGGTGAGTAAGTAGCTGTGTGATTGACTCTATGGGTGAGTGAGTAGGTGTGAGAGTAGCTCTATGGGTGGCTGAGAGTGTGTGAGTGCCTGTATGGGTGTATCAGTGGATATATTATGGGCTGTATTAGTGAGTGGCTGTACGGGTGACTGAGTGGATGCGTGTGTAGACCTATGAATCAGTGAGTGGGTGTGTACGTATTAATATGGTTGTGATGATGGTTTTGAGAATGATAGTGTAGAAGTTGGAGTGAGTGAATGAAAGGTTATATTCGGGTGACAGTGGGTGTGTGAGAGATTCTGTGAATGATCGGAAAATCCGAACTGCTCATTATTGAATGCATCGTGTATATATGACATTTACTATTTGAGGTTCAATTCCTTTTGCAAGACCTTGTTCTGACAAGCACTGGAGCGTTACCTTGTTAGTTACGTTTGCTGTGACACGAACAGTATGGTCCTGCTGTTCCTTATGAGAAATACAAGGGGCATGAATTATTAATGCCTATCCTGAAGGGCAGAATTGACACGTGTTTACTCTGACAGCGAAATGCTTTTGTTTTTCTTCTTTCTTTAGCAGGGGAATGAGGTGTGTGTCTTTACTCAACCCCCCCTGTGATGCAAGATCGTTTGGTACATGTGGTGGGTAAAAGACAAGTGTGTGTGTGTGTATGTTTGTTAGTTTCAATTCTGCACCAACTATATAGTGACTGATGTTTCTTATTCTTAGAGAACCTTCAGATGATGAAAGGTATTCTCATATTGGAATAATATACAGAGCAGCTTTATTTTCCTTTACAGGTATTTATACATATTATTGTGGAATAGTAGAAGTAGTCCAGGGTTATTACAGAACGTCATATTAATGTTTGGTTGTTTGTGTTTATTGTTTTATAGGTCTCCCTCCCCACAGTCTCCATCCTTTCCTTCCCTCGCTTAATCACTCCAGCCATCTGTGCTATTACAGCTTCAGAGGGTGGGGCGATTGAGAGGTGGACCCACTTGAGCATTGAACTGATCCTGGGAGTTTGGAATAAAACCTTGATATATATATATATATATTCATTCACTGAAAAAAACAAAGTTTACAGGGACGTTAAAGTTAAGCTCAGATTTGACTCGTACAAAATTAGCGAAATTCAGCAGTTATAGTTACCTGAGCTAACTATAACTTACGCCCCCCGCAATGCACTGCTTAAGACCTCACATATTACATCACTCATGACATGGTCAGTGAAATCACTCATGACATCACTCATGACATCTCTAATGACATCACTGATGACATCATCCAGTGAGTGTTAGTATTTTCTAAATGTTTATGAGTGTTAAGCATATATACAAAGCTACTATAAAACTTAAATTTGTATAGTAGGTGCACTACTAATGAGTGAAACTACTTCTAACATATATTATGTGTGTGTCCGTGTGTGAGTGGCTGTGTGAGTGGCTGTGGAGGTGTCAGTGGGTGTGTGAATGGTTTTATGGATTTGCAAGTTGGTGTGTAAGTGGTTGTGGGTTTGTGAGCGGTTATATGGGTGTGTGAGTGGGCGTGTGAATGGTTGTGTGAGTGGTTGAGTGGGCCTGAGTGTGGATGTGTGAGTAGTTGTATGGGTTTGTAAGTGGATATGTGAGTGTTTTTATGGGTGTGGAACTAGGTGTGTGAGTGTCTGTGTAGTTGAGTGAGTGGGTGTCTGAGTGTCTCTATGGATGAGTGACTGGGTATGTCAATGGCTGTATAGGTGAGTAAGTCCTTGTCTGAGTGCCTGTAGGAGGCTGGTTAGTATATGGTGCACACTTATGTAAGTGATGCACCCTGCACTAATCCAGACAACCCTTATGGTGATTTTAGTGGTCTTAGACAACCATAGAAAACTCTGTAAGTGGTAGCTGTAGAGAGCAGCCTTCAGGCTTAGTCCAGAAGGAGTGTTAAGCAGCTTGTTTTACCAGATCTAATCATATAGTATAGGTTAAATGAAAAAGAACCACACAGTGTATATATAAAAAAGTGTATTTATTACACAACACTAAACTAGCACATTGGCATATCTCCTACCCGGAGATATCAACACAAATACACAACAATACTTCAATTGCAAGAGGTAATAATAATGATTCCAGAATTTATAAAGCGTGACTTATCACCCCTAAGGGTATTCAGGTGCTGGGGGCCGTCAGGGATATTAAATGAGTTATTGTCCAAAGTCCCATGATGCTGAGCTGAGCTGCCGCCAGCACCGTGGATTGAATTGCAAGCCTGTGCTCCGAAGTCAGCAGCTCTGGGACGTCAGGAGCAGCAGACCGGTGAGCTTGGTTGCAGTGCCTGTAGATGCAGGGGAGTGACTCCTTCACTCCAAGGGAGATTACTTCGGGTGTCCTTTATGCTCACAGGTCTGGAGAAGAGCCTGGAAGAAGCACAGGCACAGACAACAAAAAAGACTTGCAGAACAGGGAGGCCAGGAGCAGCAGGAGACTTCCTTGGTGCAGTCTCTGTTCCAGGTGAAGTCCAACGAATTCCAGGTGCCCAGACGGTTGAAGATGAAGTGGTTTCGGGTGGAATCTTGTCCCATAACAAATCTGAAGAGCCACTCACAGGTAAGCCCTTAAGTACCCTAGGGAAAGTGTTGGAACGATTCAGGGGTCCCTCCCAGAGGAGGGGCTGGACAGAGGGGAGGATACGCCCATGTCCTTTGTCCAGTTTCGCGCCAGAGCTGAAGCCAAGGGCTGCCTGAACTGGCTCAAACTGGAGAATACAAGGAGTGCCCCAAATCTGTCCCTCAAAGCAGTCTGGTGGCGCTGGCAAGCGCCCCCAGCCCGAATACACTAAGTCCTGTCTGTGAGGTGGTCACACCTCCCTGTAACAGGAAACCTATTGTTCTACCTTCCGCTGCTCGAGCTCAGCTCAGCAGCAGGAGGGCAGAATCGCATCTGTGGTTGGCAGCAACACCAGCTTGCTGTTAGATCCTGAAAGGCTGGCACCGGGAATACTGGGGGGGTCCCCAGAGGGAGCCCCCCAGTACATGGGATCCTACATCTAACACTGGAATCAGTGTTGGGGCAGGATTCCAACATGTTTGATACCAAACATGACCAGTTTCGGTGCAGCCAATATATAGTTAGACATCTTGTAAATTACTTTATGTCCACTATATGTATAAAATGGCTGACAGCACTTACAAAGCCTGGAGAATCGACTCCGGAGTTTTCAAGGGTATCCTGCTCATGCAAGGGCACCCTCACACTTATAAACAAGCACCCTGCCTTCAGGACCGAAGAGCCTGCCATAGGGGTGAATTATAGGTTTTAAGTGTAGTGACCCCAGATATAAGGAAACTTAAATCTGTGTTGTGTGAGGTACAAGCACCAACTCACACAGGCTGCAATGGCAGGTCTGTAGTCACAGTTTAAGTGGACTCCCAGGGGTGGCACAATACATGCTGTAGCCCATGGGGGACCCCTGTTGTACCTATGCCCTGGGTACCTCAGTATCATATACTAGGCACTTATAAGGGTACACCAGTAGCCAATTATGGATGTACCAAAGTACTTAACAATGTCCAATCTCAGGAGAAAGCACAGACACTGGGGTCCTGATTAGCAAGATCCCAGTCAGTCTAGGTCATAAAACAGACTAACACCAGCAAAAAGTGGGGGGTAACCATGAAAGCAGATCCTACTTTTCTACAGTGCCTGTATGGATGAGTGCCTGCATGTGTGAGTGGCTGTATGGGTGAGTGAGTGGCTGTGTGAGTGGCTGCATGGGTGAGTGTAGGATAGTAGGATCTGCTTTCATGGTCACCCCCACTTTTTGCTGGTGTCATTATGTTTTACTGACTAGTCTGACTGGGATCCTGCTAATCAGGACCCCAGTCTCTGTGCTTCTCCCCTAAATTGGACATGGTGAGTTCTTAGGTATACTCCAGATTGGCTACTGGTGTACCCTTGTAAGTCCCTAGTATATGGTACTCAGGTGCCAGGGGCATAGGTTCACCAGGGGTCTCCCATGGGCTGAAACATGTATTTTGCCACCCATGAGAAACCACTCAAATTGTGACTACAGGCCTGCCATTGCAGCCTGCGTAAGTTAGTGCTAGCACCACTTATGACAGATATAAGTTTCCTTATATCTGAGGTCACTGCACTTAAAACCTATAAGTCACCCCTAAGGCAGGCCTTTCAATCTTGAAGGCAGGGTGCTCGGTTCTAGGTGTGAGGGTGCCCTTGCATGAGCAGGACACCCCTACAATCCACGGAGTCCATTCTCCTGGGTTGTAAGTGCACCAGCCATACGATATATAGAGTGGCCATGCGTCATTACGCGATGACCATCTCTAAACTGGCTGTAACGAACCCTGTCGTGTTTGGTATCAAACATGTTGGAATCATACCCCCACTCCATAAACAGTGTGGGAGGTAAAATTCCATGCACTGTAAAGCTCCTCCGGGAGGCCCTCAGTGCACCCGGTACCAGTCTTCTAGACCCAGACAGCAAACTATGGCTGCAGCCGACCAGAGACACGATTCTGCCCTCCTGCTGCTGAGCCAAGCTTGACCAGAGGAAGGCCGGACAATAGGTATCCTGTCATAGGGAGGTGTGACTACCTCCCAGACAGGACTTAGTGTATTGGGACAGGGTGGGGGCGCTTGTCAGCGCCACTCAGACTGCTTGAAGGACATATTTGGTACCCTACTTGCATACTCCAGTTCAAACCAGTCCAGGGAGCCATTGGCTCCCACTCTACAGTGAAACTGGACAAAGGACATTGGAGAATCCTCCCCACTTTACAGCCCCTCCTCTGGAAGGGACCCCTGAATCGTTCCAACCCCTTCCTTGGGGTACTTAAGGGCTTACCTGTGGGTGGGTCCCTAGATTCGTCTTGGGACAAGATTCAGATCCAACATCACTTCAACTTCCACCGTTGGGGCACTCTGGACATTGCTGGACTTCGCTTTTGGGAACCGAGACTGCAACTCCTGGTCTCATCGTCCTGCAAGTCTGCTGCAATGTTTGTGCCTGTGCTCCATGCAGGTTCTTCACAAGGCCTGTGGACATCCAAGACACCCAAAGGATTCTCCCTAGGAGCGAAGGAGTCACTTCCCTGCAGCTGCAGGCCCTGCATTGAAGCTGATTGGTCTGCTGTTCCTGAGCTCCTATGGACTCCAAAAGGTTCAGCAACACAGGTGGTGGTTCTACAACTCCCTTGAGGCCTGCACTGTCATCCTAGCAAGTTGGATGCCAGTATCCCTTGTCTGAATCGCTGGAGCAGTACCCCTGTGCACCACGTTGACTTGCCGCTGTCAAGGCTTGTTAACTCTCTCCTCCAGAGATCTTCAGGCTCCAGGAAACTCCAGCCTCAAGAATCTCCTGCAGCCAAGATCTTCACCCGCACCGCATCCTTTGCACTGTGGGCCTTCATCCTTTAGTGAGCTGCTCGAGGTCCTCTTGCGACTCCTGTGCCTCCGGCATGTGGGTCCTCTTGAGGGTATTCTTTGACTCCAGTAGACTCCCCTGCTTGCTCGGGCCTGCTCTTTCTGACTTACCTGCTCGTGGTGAGTCACTTGGGCCTTGCTGGACCCGATACTGCACCTTGTTACACAACTGCATCTCTGGCCGCTGCCAAGACTTGTTGGTGCCCCTGCCGGACACTGACCCCTTGGCTATCTACATCCGAAGTGGGACGGCTTGTAAATGGCTCCTGGTCTTCCCCAGCATCTCCTGGTCCCTACAGCTGCAACTATAAGGGCACTGTCAACTCTCCTGCATTCCAGACATCAATGGGCATTCGTCTTCAGTGCCTCCTGGTCACTCCTGAGTGCCACAGACTCTGTCCCCTCTGCTTGCAGGTACTTCTCATCTCAAATCCACGTTTGGGTTCCAGCGGACACTTTCACCTTTTTCGCCAGCAGCATCTTCCCTGGTGTAGGTATCCTGGTTCCTGGGGTATCCACGGGTGGGGTGACTCTCAAACCTTCCATCTTTCATGGGGTTTCTTCAGGGTCCACTGGGAAGGGTCCTTCTTCTTTAAAATTGCAACCGTGACTTACCCATAGCCTTCCATTGAGTTCACGGTCATGTTCCCACTTTGCACACGGCCTCCTTGGGCTCCTAGTTACTCACCTTGGATGGTTCCTTGGGTCCCAGACTCTTCTACGTCTTCTGGGTCCACTCTTGACTTAAGTTGTGGTTCGCATTCCACTATTCTAGTATATGGTTTGGTCTCCTCCTGGAGACCACTGTGTATTCTGTGCTATTTATGTATTCTTTTGACAAAGTATTGAGTGTATTGTATTTATATCTCCGGGTAGGAGGTAATACATTGTGTTAGTGAGTGTTAATAATAAATACATATTTTTTATAACTACACTGTGTAGTTCTTTTTCACTTAACTCATATCATAAGATTAAGTGCTAGTAAAACAAGCTGCTTTACACTCTTGGACTAAGCCTGAAGGCTGCTCTCCACAGCTACCACTTAGAGAGCTTTCTAAGGTTTCCTAAGACCACTAAATTCACCATAAGGGTTGTCTGGATTAGTGCAGGGTGTTACATTTACATAAGTGAGCACCATATACTAAGCCAGCCTCCAACAGTGAGTGAGTGGGTGTGTGAGTGGCTCTATGGATGAGTGAGGTTGCGTGTGAACAGTTGTATGGGTGTATGAGTGGTTGTGTGGGTCTGTGAGTGGATGCATGAGTGTCCTGTAGATGATGTCATGAGTGATGTCACTTACCATGTCATGAGTGATGTAATATATGAGGTCATAAGCATTGCATTGCTGGGGCGTAAATTATAGTTAGCTCAGGTAATTACAACTGATGAATTTCACTGGTTTTGCACGAGTGAAATCTGAGCCTATCTATAACATCCATGTAACCTTTGGTTTTTCAGTGAATTTCTAAAGCTTTTTAAATTGTATTTCCTAACTATAACATCCCTGTAACCTTTGTTTTTTTCAGTGAATGTCTAAGGTTTTTAAAATTGTATTTCCTAACTGTAACCTGTAACCTTTGAGAGTGGGTGTGTGAATGGCTGTATAGGTAGGTGAGTGGGTATGGGAGTGGCTTTATGGGTCTCTGAGTGGGTGTGTGAGTGGTTTTGTGGGTGTGTGAGTGGCTGTACGTGTCTGTGAGTGGGTGTGTGAGTAACTGTATGGGTATATACATGGCTGCTTGAGTGGGTGTGTGAGTGCCTGTGTGGATCTGTGAGTTGGTGTAAGTGATTGGGTCTGTGAGTGGGTGTGTCAGTGTCTGAGTGAGTCTGTGAGTGGGTGCATGAGTCTCTGAGTGTGTCTGTCAGTGGGTGCATGAGTGCCTGATGGGTGTGTCAGCGGGTACATGAGTCTCTGAGTGGGTCCATGAACAAGTGTATGAGTCTTTTAATGGATCAGTGAGTGGGTGCATGACAGTGTGAGTGGGTGTGTAAGTGGGTGCATGAGTCTGAGTGGGTCTGGAGTGGGTGTATGAGCTTCTGAGTGGGTCTGAGAGTGGATCTGTGAGTCTCTGAGTGGGTCTGAGTAAGCATGAGTCTCTGAGTGGGTGTATAAGTGGCTACATGAGCTTCTGACTGTGTGTGTAAGTGGGTTTCTGAATCTCTGAGTGGGTCTGTGAGTGAGTATATGATTGTCTGAGTGGGCATGTGAGTGGGGGCATGACTCTCTGAGTAGGTCTGTGACAAGGTGTGTGAGTTTCTGAGTAGGTGTTTGAGAGGGTGCATGACTCTCTAAGTGGGTCTGTGAGTTGGTGCATGAGTGTCTGAGTGAGTGTGTCAGTGGATGCGTGTAGGAAAGTGCCTCTTTTGACATGGTTAGCCCCCACTTTTTGCCTGGAAAATGATGTGATTGTGAATTAAAGTGCATTGGGTCCCTGCTAACCAGGTCCGCAGTTCCTGAGCTCTTTCCCAAAACTGTACCACAATTGGCACAACTTCAGCTAGCCCTGTAAGTCCCTAGTAAATGGTACCCCTGGTACCTAGGGCATTGGGACTGAAGAGGGTCCCCTAGGGCTGTGGCACCAGTTGTGCCACATTAGGGACCCCTCACCAAGACCATGCAAACTGCCATTGCAGGCTGCGTGTCTTGGTGCAGAGAAAACTGAAGAGTCGACAGGGCACACAGCCCTTTGTGCCATGCACAACAGACACTGCATGAGGTATAGGTAAATCACCCCTATTGCAGGCCTTACAATCCCTAAGGCAGGGTGCACTATATCACATGTGTGGTCCTATATGCATGAGCAGATATGACCCTACAATATCTGAGTTCATTCTTGGATATTTGAAGTGAGCTGGGAAGCCTTAGAGAGTACATGGGTTGGACACTCATCATCACGAGTTTCCCAGCTCTATGATGGCTTCACTGTACCCAGTGATGTTTGGTACCAAACATCTCATCCTAATAAACTTGCACTGATGCCGGTGTTGGATTTATTAATAAATGCACACAGAGGAAACCTTAGAAGTGCCCCCTGAAACCCTGCTTAGCACTGGTGTGGTCTCTGACTAGTCTTAGACCGCCTGCCACCAGCAGACATGTTTGTGACCTCATGGGATGAGTGCCTTTGCTCTCTGAGGCCAGAAACAAAGCCTGCTCCTGGTGGAGGTATTCAAACCTCCCCCAGACAGGAAGGACATTCCAGAGCCCGAAGCGTCAAAGGCCATGCCGCCTTTGAAGTATGCCCCAGGCCTCTGCTGTTAGGAGCAGATGCCAACTCCCCTGTCCAGACCCCAGTTTTGGCGGGAGGACAGATTGGAAAATTAGTAAAATCAGGAGGTGTGCCCACATTCAGCCAGCACCACCCCTGAGGTGGGGCAGGTGATGTGGACCCCACTTTTCAGTTTCCTCTATCTTGTCTTGGAAGGAATTAGCCAATTAGGGTCAGAGTTGTGCCCACTCCCCAAAGGAAGTGGTCACATAGAAGGTGTAGGAACCCTAAAGGCAGGCAGCCCATTAGCTACTACTTGGTACTCCACTTAACGCCCCTAAATTTAGTATTTAGGTGGCATCCCTTGACACAGAACTCAAATTTGACGGACAAAAGAAGAAAAACGGATGAAGAAGAGCTGCTGATGCGACAACAGAGTGCCTGCTGCAGAAAATTGGTGAGAAACCCTACCACAGCCTCAAGGACTCAACAGTCATGGTGTGGCAGCTTGTCCTGCAACTCTGAGACCTCTAAGAACCCCAGAGAACCTCCAGCCCTTCGACAATCAGTGGAGAACTCCCTTGGAGTAGAGGAGCTACTCCCATGCAGCATGCAGGGACCGACCCCACAGAACCCGGCTTACCAACTTGCCACTCCCCGGTGACTCCAGCACAGCAAGGCCAGCAGTGGTGCACCAGCTCCTGAGGGTCAGATCTGTCCCCCCACAAAGTGAGAGGACACCAGGGCCTACCGAGCCATGCCGTGCAATACCAGAGGTACGGGACCCATGCAACTTGCACCGAGACGAAGAGTCCAATCCGTACTCCAACTGCCCTGGGGAGGAGCGTCAGTTGAGGGACACCAGAACTCCTGAGACCCACTTCATGAGTGGGCCAGCTGTCCAGAAATCGTCCTTGCAACCTGCATGTCCCTGACCGCAAAGACCATCTTGAAGCACTGAGCCTGGCCGACCTACCTGCTCTTCACCAGCCCGCCCAGCCTGGGTAATGATGAACCAGCTGTGCTCCTGTGGTCCTGTAGCCCTTGCAACCTGATCCCTCTTTTGGGGTCTCACAGAGTTACATGTAAGTCCCTTTGTACAGTCTGTTTTGAGGTGGCCCCCCTTGTCTGTAGCGCCTGCTACCAATGACCTCAGCATCCTGCTCCCGGCCGAATCCGGGACGCTCCAGATAATCTGCTGCTGGAACATTGGACCTGGCCTTGCTACTGCTCTCAATCCCGAAGGTGAACCTCGAGATCCAACTGTGTGATTTTATATGCATTTATGTTCTTTTTCCCCATAGACTTCTATGTTGCGTAATTGCGCACGTGTGAATTATTCTGCAAACTTTGAAAATTGATATAAAAATAAGTACTTGCCTTTGAACAAAGTTCTTGGTCTTAAAAATTATATAAAAATATGTGTTATTTTTGCAAAGTGGTCTCAAATGTATTCTTTAGTGTGCATCTCATTTATTGCCTCTGTGAGTACAACAAATGCTTACCACGACACTTTGATAAGCCTAACTGCTCGCCCCCACATTACCACAAAATAGAGCATTAGTATTATCTGTTTTACCTCTGTGTACCAATTGGGGATCCACTGGCCTCTCTGCACAATGTACTTCGTTTTAGTACTTTATATAGAGAGCCAGCTTCCTACAGGGCATGAGTCTCTGAGTGGGTCTGTGAGTGAGTGTCTGAGTGGGTGCATGAGTCTCTGAGTGGGTCTGTGAGTGTCTGAGTGGGTGCATGAGTCTCTGAGTGGGTCCGTGAATGGGAGTACAAATCTCACAGTGAGTCTATGAATAAATGCATTAATGTCTGAATGAGTCTGTGAATGTATTTTTTTATTGTTTTGGCGATATTCCCAAATTTGTTGCGACGCTACATGGGGGACCGCGCTGATGGTCATAGCGAATTTGCAAATATCGTGAGTGAAAAAACCCTTGTTTTTCGACACGTTTAACACATAAGTTGTCCCACAAACACCCCTAAATGCCAAACATAGGGTCAGGGTACCACTACATTACCCCTTATACCACTTTTGATAAGAATTTTTAGCCCTGGGGACCGTGTCCCGTTCCCTAAAATGGCAGCTGCAACTTTCTAGCCAAACACAGCATTCCTGTTGGCAATTGCATTCATGAAAAAATCAGCAGCCCCGCACTCGTATCAACAAAGTGTACATTACAAATGAAGAAATGCATCACGCACTGTTTGCAGTTACAACTTCTCCAAAAGCAAAAACCAAAGAGTGCTTTATTTATCATGCAACCATTTATATACTTTTTTAAAATATATGCTTGCAAAGCACACTACATTCGAAAACGAAGGAGTGAAAACAAGCCTGCAGCTCAGTTCCGAAAAGACTTTTACACGCATGTGCGCTACTCAGCATTACCGCTGGTTTACTAACTCTGCGTCTGCGCCAGCACAGACATTCTCTGAATAAGGAATTCATCTGGATTTTGCGCCGCAGCAACATAATACGGCGCATAAACAAGCATTCAAACGGGCGCAGCGCAGATGACCCAGTGCACATTTGTATGCGCCGGGCGCAACCCATTCCATAATATGGCCTCTGATGTTTTAGAAACTGAACTTGCGAGAACATGAACTGAATCTATGCTTTCTTCCATCTTGAACTGACGTCATCGTACACCATGTGCTTATTGTTGTTGTTTCCCTTCTAATAATCAAGAATTGTGAGCTTCACACTAAGAGATGGGGAGCGTTCCCAGAGCCTTCTCACCACGCTGTACCTAACCAAGGATATCCGATCTGTCGCAGACTATCGCTTATACAAAGCAAATAGTACCACCTGAATAAACTGTGAGAAACACGGAATTATTATGAGAGAATTCTCAAGTGTATTCTGTAGTAAAATGTTTCTTCTTGCTTGTTCCTTATTGGTGCATTTCCTGAGATCTCTGTACTTGTGCAGTAATGTATGAAATCCTTTGTCCAAGGGCCTATAATCCTTTTTCTAAAGTCCTACAAAAGGGGTTACTTTTCCTCCGTTTAACAGAACCCCATTTCCCATTCTTACAAGGTGAATCTATCCTGCATTTTTCATTGAACTTTACCGAGTTCTTTGTACCTATGATTCGCATGCTTTGCTGCTGACTTCCTTGATGGCATATTCTGTGTACTTTGCCATGATTCATCTGTATAGAGACCTCTAAACATCGACCAGTGTCTGTCATTCTTACTGAGAATGCTACATTTCTGATTCTTGATTTGAGTATTTCATGCAAATAGAGTCTGGTCCAATCACGGAGCACCAAAGTCTGTATTGGGACTTCACGCTCCCAGTCCGAGCTGTTGGCGTGCGCTTGGTAAGGTTAAGAGAGACTGGTTTGCGCGCGGACATCACTGCAGTTAAAAGATATTTTAATGGTTTGGTTGCAAGTTCGCACACTCAATCTAAACAATACAGGTGTTAAAAAGTAATTAATACTGTTCTAATGGCTGGGTGGATACAGAGAAAGTGAGACAGTTTCTTTGCATTAGCACTGCACAAAATGCAAAAGTTGATAGTTGTAACATCGTTAATGTGTTCCAGTCTTCAGCGCATCTGGACCATGACCCATCGGCACCAAAGTGCAACACGAGCAACTAGATAGTATCTCATAGGCAGTCATGCAGCAGCCAAGAGGTGGTGCTCACGCAACCCGAACACAGCCCACACGCAGTCCTTTTGGTGATATATCCAAGGACCCTCCGCAAATGAGAGGTGGACTTGGCGCTGCTCCACTGAAAGATACTGAAGTCAGAAGTGGCCAACAGAAAAGACTTCAGAAGCTCATCGACAAGTTACCAGGGGCCAGCTTTACAAAGCCCTTACACTGCCCTTACATCATGCAAGTCGAAGCAAAGCAACGCAAGGGCTTAAGTGAGATTTACTAAACCACGAAAAAGCCGTCTGGCATGGCTCTGCATGGCTTAGCATAACCAGAGTAATGTGAGGTAGCACAAATCGCTGTCTTGAGTTACTCTTCGTTGGTCGTTCCATGGGTGGAGCATTGGTGTTCCCATGCATCCACCCACCCATGGATTTTAGAACATTCCCAGATTTACAAAGAAACGTGAATCTGCAAATGCGTCCAAACCATATGCATTCCCAACCGAGGCGTAACAAGGAGAAATATGTTGATTTCTCCTCATTATTTCCTCCACATGTGTTGCATTCTGCAGCACACGTAGAAAGAGAAAAATGCCTCAAAAGTTTGTTTTTCTGCTGGAAGGTGTCCCTTCCTGCACAAAAACCATCCTGCCTGTAAAGCAGGCACTCTTGCACCATGACGCAAGGATGCCTGTGTCGGCGCTAGGCAGCAATTAGTATTCCAACACAGGGAGAGAGCAGGGATGCCTGATATCTCAGGAGATCAGGCACATTCGTGCTCTCTCCCTGTCTCGCAGTGCAGCGAGTTCTCTTGCTGTGTTGCATTGCATGACTTTTTCATAAATATGCACCCAGGTCTCTCAAAGGCCGTCTTTGAAGAGTCATTTGACACAACCCATTGAAAGACAAGTTTCACAATGGACGCCACTCGACTCCAACAAAGCTCCTGATGCACTTTGAACTTTTGGACAATAATCACGACCTGTCCTGAGGTTCGGCAAGACAGACCAGCTCTACTCTCCGGACATGATCCTACCCTGGATTTCTCTGTGTTAATATTTATGCCCTGACTCTTAAGTTTGTGAAATTATGAATTTGCGTGCAATGTCTTGTTGCATCTGGGATCATTTATCCAAGTGTCCTACTTTTTTTACTCTAAGACCAATACACTCAAAGTGGCATTTGTTTTGTTTTGTTCTTCCACTGTTCAACTGTGACTACTTTTGTTATTTTGGGAGCAGTGTATAGTCACTGCATCTCCTCTCCTAGAGAGCTGGACCTAAAGTGTACACACCCATCCATCACATGCATCTTGATTCAGGTGACCCTGCTAATAAAAAGGAGGGGGTGCATCATGAGCCCTCACTCCAGTTATCAATAGCACTCTTTTCTCGCAGGGCCAGCAGTGGTGTAACACCAAATGATGGGGCCCCCTGCAGACTGTGATAAGGGGCCCATGCGTCTCCCACATCTCACAGATATTCATTGGCAACAATATGAATGGAAGGGGTATGTCTAATAGATAGGGTTTGGGATATGCCAGGAAGTGTGGCGCCTTGCTATGTTTGCGTTTCGTATATTTGCAATGTTTTTGGCACAGTGCAACCAGGATAGGGGGAGTACCCTATAACCCCTATTGTGTCTTCAATTTGTTTAATCATTACGGACACAACCAGGCTGGTTGTGTCCTTAAAGATTAAACAAATTGAAGACACTGTAAACAACTTGCGTGGACCTTGTATGATAACATTCTTGATGCAAGAGACTTTGCCAAACTGTGCATTTACCCAACAACGTGTGCCCGGGACTTTGTTTGTCATGAATGGAAGGGGGTTCCCTGCAGAATGTGAGAAGGTGCTCATGCGTCTGTCAGGGTTGTCCGGGACTATGTGGGGAACACAGTCAGGGACTTGGGCAAGGACTGGGAACAGGGTAGAAAACAAAGACAGAGAGGAGTACAGTGCTGCCCAGGAGCACACAGGAAGTCAGAGGAGAAAAGGGATCCAAAGGGGAAGCCTGTAGAGGTGAACAAGAAGGGTGAGACTCGGAAAGGAAGGGCACTCATGAGGCGGCTCAGCATTCAGAATCACTTAAACCCAGGACGGATGTGCAATACACTTAAACATGAAACAACGTTAACAATAAAGGGGTAGAACTAAACACAAGCACAATAGACAAGGAGCTAGCAAGGAGGAGTGCTTAACAGGAAAGGAAGGAAATCACAGGGCACACTTGGCAGAAAGCAGGTAACAAACATACAAGGTAACAGAAGTGAGACAGCAGAATAGAAAGATAGCAAACTAGAACTGGAACCAAGGAGATGGGATGAAAGGCAGGGACTGGAAAAGGATATACAGAAAGGGAGGCTACAAGGGTATACTAGAATAGTGCAGGGTCAGGAAACAAGAAAATGGCTATAGATCAGAAAACAAGGAGTCAAGAGCGCACTGCAAGCAGTGCAAGTCAGGCACAAGAAATAGCTGATGCCCAGGAAAAGGAACAGAGACTAACTATAGCTCAGGATACTAGGTAGCACTGCAGGCAGTGCTAAGGCAGGCACAAGGAAAATAGCTATAGCTCAGGAACACAGGAAACCAGGTAGCACTGCAGGCAGTGCTAATTCAGGCACAAGGAATAGCTATAGCTCAGGAAACAAAGAACAAGGATTATCTATAGCTAAGAATCACTGGAAACAAAAGCTCAGGGAGCACAGGAAACAAGGATCGGTCTCACCGGTAAACAGCTTACAATGACCAACCCTGGACTGAAGGGAGCTGGGGCTTAAAAGAGCTCACAGTAATCATGTGCAGCAGGTGTGAGCAGGCTAGCAGCAGCCAGCCACAGGTGAGCTGAATTCCTCCACCCATCCTTGGCCTGCAGGGGTGGAGACTAAGCAGTGAGCAGGGAATCCTGGGTAATGGAGTTTTCTGGCATGAGTAGGCTGGCTTCACAAAACCCGGCATGGATTGGGAATGGATGTTAGTTCCCAATAAGTGTCCAAATGGCTGGAAGTCAGGATTTGCATGCAGGGGAGGGTCTGGAAGTTTATTAGAGGACTGGAAAGTCCCCCAGTTCAGCCCCCTGGTGGTGGACACAGGAATGCCGGGAGCAAGTCGTGACAGTGTCTTCCACATCTCAGAGATATTCATTGGCAACGATATGAATGGAAGGGGGTTCCCTGCAGAATGTCATAAGTAGGCCTGGGCGGAGTTCACCCGCGAAGTGACCAAAAAACTCAGCAAAGTCGTAATGCGTTAGGTTGCGCCGTTTGTGCAGATTTTTAGCACTGGGTGTATGTCCTGCATTGGAAAATCAACGTGAATGGCACCATGTGCAGCACAAGCGGGCACTGCTTCTTTCTGCTGCTCAAGTAGATTTTCTACTACTCAACGCCAACAGGTGGTTTCTCAACGAGAGTGGTCACGACCCTCCGCAAACGCCCTTGTTGAGAAATCTCGCTGGGAGGTAGTCTAGCATTGGATTTTCCTCACTTGCGCTCTCCAACTTAAAGTTGGTGAGCGCGAATGAGGAAAAAAGTTTTTCTGAACTCCACAAACGGAGCGGAGTTCACCTCCCAGGCCTAGAGATAAGGACTCCATACATCTCCCACATCTCACAGATATTCATTGGCATTGGTCTGAATGGGAACCCCCTAAAGTGTTGGGATTCCTGCATGCTGCAGGAGCCTTCGTTATTTCATAGTTTAGGAAAGCTAAAGACTATGAAAATACAGTTACATATAAATGAAAATATTCATCCTGTTGCTCAGAGATGTAGAATAATTGATTTCCATTTGCAAGAAACAGTTGAAAAAGAACTTGAATCATTACTCAAGCATGATATCATATAATGCTCCACTGGTCCAACGTCTTGGGTTTCTCCCATAGTTGTAGCACCTAAAAGAGACACTGAAGGAGCTATACGCATATGCTTTGACATGCGGCAAGCCAAAAAGGCAATTGAAAGAGAACGACATCCTGTTCCACACATTGCTATAATGATAACAAAATAAAATGGTGTGAGTTTTCTCTCGTCTCGATTTAAACAAAGGATATCACCAGTTGGAACTGAAAGAAAATTGAGTTTTCGTATATCCTCTGCTGCAGAACTTTTCCAGGATGTTATTCAATGTATCATACAGGCTGTTGTAAAAGCTTTCAAATATAGTGATGACATCCTAGTTTTCGGAGCCTCTCAAAAGGAGCATGATAAGGCTCTCATGCATTTTGGTCATTTTTTAGCTGAAGCTGGTTTACCATTAAATGCTGACAAGAGTGAATTTGATAAGACAAAGTTGAAATTCTTTGGCCATATCTTTTTCTGATGGTGGCATGACACCTGATCCAGCTAAAGTTCAAGCTATGTCTACTGGAGTCCCCACAAGATGTTTCCATGTTACGTTCATTCCCTGGCATGGACAATTACTGCTCTCAATATATACAAGACTTTGCTACGGTCAGTGCTCGGCTAAGAGAACTAATGAAAAAGAATGTTTCATTTCATTGGTCACATGAATGTAAGCAAAGTTTAAAGAAAATCAAGCAAGCAATCGAGAAGGCCACTGAAATGGCCTGCTTTAATCCCAAGCTGCATACAGAAGTTGTAGTTGATGGTAGTCCAGTTGGGTAAGGCGCAATCCTTGCACAGCACAATGGACAGCCAAATGCATTCAGGCATATCATAGCTTACACCAGTAAAAGCCTGCCCAAACTGAACGTTATTACTCCCAACCCGAGAAAGAGAGCTTGGCAGTGGTGTGGACTTGTGAAAACTTCCACATGTTTTTATATGGAAAGCCTTTCACAGTAGTGACTGATCATCAAGCATTATTGACAATATTTGGCAATCCAAAAGCCAAGATGACTCCTTCAATTGAACATTGGGGGTTGAGATTACAAGAATACAATTATTCAATTGTGCATCGTCTAGGGAAAGATCAAAACCCTGCTGACTACTTCTCGAGAGTGCCCTTACAATGCCCTAGTATCCCATCTAGGACAGCGGAAGCCTATGTAAATTTCATTGTGAAATCAAACACGCCAGCTGCTATGTCATTAGAACAAATCATCACTGCTATGAGCAATGATATTGACTTACTTAAATTGAAGGACATCATTACTCATCAATCATGGAAACAACAATCTCGACCTTTGACCAGTGACAGTGAATACTTGAAATTTAAAAATGTCAAAGATGTACAAACTGTGACTCAAAAAGGCCTTCTCTTAAGAGGGTCACAAATTGTAATTCGGGAGAGCCTGCAACACCAGATAATTGAAATGGCCCATGAGGGACTCAGAGGAGCTGTGCCACTAAGAGAACTCTCAGAGATCGAGTCTGGTTCCCTCATCTCGACGAAAGGGTTGAAAAAGAATTAAGAGCTAGCTTGCCATTTATGTAACTGTCTCTCATCAAGAGTTACTCATCATCCCTTAAGCATGTCTGCACTGCCAAACCATGCCTGGGAGAAAATTGCTGTTGGTTTCTTTGGTCCTTTAGACAACGGACATCACCTAATGGTATTGTGGATGAATACTCCTGTATTCCATTAGTAGAGGATCTTTCATCTATCACCTGTGAGAAGGTTATAGAAAGATTAGAGGACACATTTATAACATGGGGTGTCCCTGTGATCTTGAAATCTGACAACGGTCCACCCTCCAACAGTCTAGAGTTTAGAGACTTTCCAAAATAATCTGCGAAGCATCAAAAGAGCACTCCTCTTTGGCCAGTGGCCTTGTTGAACGTTTTAGGAGTTCTTTTATGAAAGCTGTTCAGCGTGCTGCATTAGAAACACTCAGCCTTAAAGTAGTCTTGAATGAAACTCTTCAACCGTACTGATCAACACCTATTCAACTACAGTAGAAAGTCCTGCAACCCTGATGTTTGGGACAACCAAGTTACCTCAATGGATCAATAAAGATCAAAAACTGAGGAAAATATTTGTGCAGAAGATTTTAGCTGTAAGCAGAAAATGAAAATGTATGCTGACAAAGACGTCAATCAAAAGACATCCCTCTCCGAAGTAAGTGTTCGACAACCAAGAAAAATAAAATCTGATGCTCCTTTGATGTTGAACCTTACACTGTTGTGGCCACTAAAGGTCACATGATGACAGCCCAACGTCCTGGGAAGTCCCTTATGTGAGATTCTTCGTACTTCAGACGTGTGGATCCTTACTCGTCAAACACGGATGTCAATGAAGAGGCTGGGTCCAAACAGGCAGTTGAGGATCCTGTGACTGTTCATCAATGCAGTTCACTGATACTTCGACTGCTGGCTCCCAGTTTCCAATGACCCGATCAGGACATGTGATAAATAAGAGCACCACGCCGACTCTTAAAGAGTTATAAAATGTATATAAGTGCATTTATGTATTAGAAAAATGCAATTTATTATTTAACAGATGTAGTGTTGTGTTAGTAAAATAATGGGAAACTTTTGGCTACTGAAGGACTCCATAGACTTAGAACATGAACGTACACATACAGGTAAGACAGGTTTCAAATGTGGAATACGCGCTTACACACTAATGAACAAAGAATGTAAAGGTACCTTCCTTGTATGGCGTAGTGATTTACGAGTAACCGGGTTGGGGATAACGCTACACAAGTCTAGCTGTTTGTACTGGTGCATAATATCCCATAGATCATCCTGTGCTTGGGTGTGTCGGCTGGACCCGCTGCCAAAGCTATCCAAATCAGCTTGCAGCATTAAAGTATTCTCCACCTATTACAATGAGAGGGGTAGAGGTCACAAGCCTGTTTCTAACTTTAGTTTTTAAAAAAAGCAGGGTTGCTGAAGTTCGGCCCGTATGTATTGATCAATGCAATGCGTGTCAAACTCAAACAACCACTGCACAATCACGCACCGGGCATCTCCATCATAGAACGAATCTAGAGGTCTGAACCATAAGCCTCATTTAACCAATATGGCCACTTCCTTAGCGATTGAGGAATAGATACGAGCATTATATTTTTGAAAAATGATTAACCTCTACAGAAGCAGCATGTGTCTCCTGAATTAATGCAACAGCCACCTTAGGCCTATTGAGGTATGCAATCACCAGTCGAGTCTTGTGGTGCTCATTTATCCTACTCACATTACGGGCGAGCAGACTAATCTTACATCTGGGGCTTGCCCCATTCGGAAAACAGCCATTACATCACATGCGTTACAACGCATGTGATTACAACGCGGTTGTTACAACACCGCGTTGTTACATTCCAGTACATTACAACGCAAGTCGTTACAGCGACTTGCTGTAGGGGGCGCGCTAACCTAAGGAATAGTATAATTTACTATTCCAACACCTTCCCTACAGTTGTGCACACTGAAGTTGGAATAGTAAATTATACTATACCTAAGTCCAACGCGCCCCCTACAGCAAACCGATGTAACAACTTGCGTTGTAATGTACTGCGATGTAACAGCGAAGTCATTGTAACAACCACGTTGTAATCGCATGCGTTGTAAACGCATGCGATGTAAGGTGCTATATTCGCCCCATTCATATGTGTTGTGTCTGCAGTTTTGATCCGCCTCTTTCTGCTAAGCTGTTCTGTTAGATCAGAGGTATTTCTGCCATCAAAACCCTGTGCCACTTGTGTTCTAGTAATAGTCGCCCAAACAGTCCTCCCAAGAAATACCTACCCCCATTGCATGAGTAACCTTGACAGAGCTTAACAGTCCAGCCTTGGGGTGGCTATACTGGCATCAATCACATTACTGCCCAGACTCCTGTGATGCTCTGCAGTGTTAGATATAACAGTAGTGTTAGATGCCTGTCTTTCTTGCATATCAATGAGAGATGTAACTTGTCTTGAGACTGGGTCGTTATTCGAGGATTAGTAGCTGGTGAATTGTAGGTGGGGGAGACCTTTTCTAGCTCACACACTGAGTGCCTCCCTCTTTTGCAATCTTTTAAGCACGAGAGCAAGCCTAGTTCACTGTGGAATTAACAGTTCGCCTTTCATAATCAAGTGAAGAGAAGCTTCCAGTTTTTTATAGTCTCCATCCAAGTATCAATGTCGTCAGGATGGTGAAACAATGACCTATCAATTGGTTCCTCTGTCCATTCAAGGACTAAGGATTCATCTTCATATTCTTCCCGCTGTGGGTTTTCGGTCACCAAATGGGCCCATACGATCATTGTTACTAGGTGGGACGGGAGTGTGGTAGAGCTATGTTGCATTTGTCATGACAGTTTATTATAGCAGGCTCTGGAACAGGAAACAAGAAAAGGGCTTTGTCAAGCTGCTTAGTGACCACAAGTCGGCTTTGTAAACAGGACACAT
>CAWUFW010024689.1:0-56389 GCA_963921515.1 Calotriton arnoldi | reverse complement strand
TCTTCGTTCTACGGTGCAGCTGTTATGTTATCAGGAGAGACCTCAGTGCTGCATCTTTGAGCCCAGTACTGATCCTGAAAAGTAATTTTAACCGTACCTACCAGTAACTTGAATTTCCTTCCATAGGATATCATTGCCTGCTTTTTGCTGAAAAAGTTTCTGTCGATTTTTGAAACACAAATATTCCTCTAAAATCAGCAGAACTACGAATTCCGATTTACTCACCTGTTATCAGGAGAGACCTCAGTGCTGCATCTTTGAGCCCAGTACAGATCCTGAAAAGTAATTCTAACCGTACTTACCAGTAACTTGAATTTCCTTCCATAGGCTAACATTGACTGGTTTCACTTGGAAATTCTTCTAAGTGTGGAGTTTTGGAACTTTATAATATTCCTCTAAAATCAGCCGAACTACGAATTCCGATTTACTCACCTGTTATCAGGAGAGACCTCAGTGCTGCATCTTTGAGCCCAGTACTGATTCTGAAAATTTTTTAACCGTACTTACCAGTAACTTGAATTTCCTTCCATAGGATATCATTGCCTGCTTTTTGCTGAAAAAGTTTCTGTGTCGATTTTTGAAACATACAAATATTCCTCTAAAATCAGCAGAACTACGAATTCCGATTTACTAACCTGTTATCAGGAGAGACCTCAGTGCTGCATCTTTGAGCCCAGTACTGATCCTGAAAAGTAATTCTAACCGTACTTACCAGTAACTTGAATTTCCTTCCATAGGCTTACATTGACTGGTTTCACTTGGAAATTCTTCTGTGTGTGGAGTTTTGGAACTTTATAATATTCCTCTAAAATCAGCCGAACTACGAATTCAGATTTACTCACCTGTTATCAGGAGAGACCTCAGTGCTGCATCTTTGAGCCCAGTACTGATCCTGAAAAATGTTTTAACCGTACCTACCAGTAACTTGAATTTCCTTCCATAGGAGATCATTGCCTGCTTTTTGCTGAAAAAGTTTCTGTGTCGATTTTTGAAACATACAAATATTCCTCTAACATCAGCAGAACTACGAATTCCAATTTACTCACCTGTTATCAGGAGAGACCTCAGTGCTGCATCTTTGAGCCCAGTACAGATCCTGAAAAGTAATTCTAACCGTACTTACCAGTAACTTGAATATCCTTCCATAGGCTAACATTGACTGGTTTCACTTGGAAATTCTTCTAAGTGTGGAGTTTTGGAACTTTATAATATTCCTCTAAAATCAGCCGAACTACGAATTCCGATTTACTCACCTGTTATCAGGAGAGACCTCAGTGCTGCATCTTTGAGCCCAGTACTGATCCTGAAAAGTAATTTTAACCGTACTTACCAGTAACTTGAATTTCCTTCCATAGGATATCATTGCCTGCTTTTTGCTGAAAAAGTTTCTGTGTCGATTTTTGAAACACAAATATTCCTCTAAAATCAGCAGAACTACGAATTCCGATTTACTCACCTGTTATCAGGAGAGACCTCAGTGCTGCATCTTTGAGCCCAGTACAGATCCTGAAAAGTAATTCTAACCGTACTTACCAGTAACTTGAATTTCCTTCCATAGGCTAACATTGACTGGTTTCACTTGGAAATTCTTCTAAGTGTGGAGTTTTGGAACTTTATAATATTCCTCTAAAATCAGCCGAACTACGAATTCTGATTTACTCACCTGTTATCAGGAGAGACCTCAGTGCTGCATCTTTGAGCCCAGTACTGATCCTGAAATTTTTTTTTAACCGTACTTACCAGTAACTTGAATTTCCTTCCATAGGATATCATTGCCTGCTTTTTGCTGAAAAAGTTTCTGTGTCGATTTTTGAAACATACAAATATTCCTCTAACATCAGCAGAACTACAAATTCCAATTTACTCACCTGTTATCAGGAGAGACCTCAGTGCTGCATCTTTGAGCCCAGTACAGATCCTGAAAAGTAATTCTAACCGTACTTACCAGTAACTTGAATTTCCTTCCATAGGCTAACATTGACTGGTTTCACTTGGAAATTCTTCTAAGTGTGGAGTTTTGGAACTTTATAATATTCCTCTAAAATCAGCCAAACTACGAATTCCGATTTACTCACCTGTTATCAGGAGAGACCTCAGTGCTGCATCTCTGAACCCAGTACAGATCCTGAAAAGTAATTCTAGCCGTACTTTCCAGTAACTTGAATTTCCTTCCATAGGCTAACATTGACTGGTTTCACTTGGAAATTCTTCTAAGTGTGGAGTTTTGGAACTTTATAATATTCCTCTAAAATCAGCCGAACTACGAATTCCGATTTACTCACCTGTTATCAGGAGAGACCTCAGTGCTGCATCTTTGAGCCCAGTACTGATCCTGAAATTTTTTTTAACCGTACTTACCAGTAACTTGAATTTCCTTCCATAGGATATCATTGCCTGCTTTTTGCTGAAAAAGTTTCTGTGTCGATTTTTGAAACATACAAATATTCCTCTAAAATCAGCAGAACTACGAATTCCGATTTACTAACCTGTTATCAGGAGAGACCTCAGTGCTGCATCTTTGAGCCCAGTACTGATCCTGAAAAGTAATTCTAACCGTACTTACCAGTAACTTGAATTTCCTTCCATAGGCTTACATTGACTGGTTTCACTTGGAAATTCTTCTGTGTGTGGAGTTTTGGAACTTTATAATATTCCTCTAAAATCAGCCGAACTACGAATTCAGATTTACTCACCTGTTATCAGGAGAGACCTCAGTGCTGCATCTTTGAGCCCAGTACTGATCCTGAAATTTTTTTTTAACCGTACCTACCAGTAACTTGAATTTCCTTCCATAGGATATCATTGCCTGCTTTTTGCTGAAAAAGTTTCTGTGTCGATTTTTGAAACATACAAATATTCCTCTAACATCAGCAGAACTACGAATTCCAATTTACTCACCTGTTATCAGGAGAGACCTCAGTGCTGCATCTTTGAGCCCAGTACAGATCCTGAAAAGTAATTCTAACCGTACTTACCAGTAACTTGAATTTCCTTCCATAGGCTAACATTGACTGGTTTCACTTGGAAATTCTTCTAAGTGTGGAGTTTTGGAACTTTATAATATTCCTCTAAAATCAGCCGAACTACGAATTCCGATTTACTCACCTGTTATCAGGAGAGACCTCAGTGCTGCATCTTTGAGCCCAGTACTGATCCTGAAAAGTAATTTTAACCGTACTTACCAGTAACTTGAATTTCCTTCCATAGGATATCATTGCCTGCTTTTTGCTGAAAAAGTTTCTGTGTCGATTTTTGAAACACAAATATTACTCTAAAATCAACAGAACTACGAATTCTGATTTACTCACCTGTTATCAGGAGAGACCTCAGTGCTGCATCTTTGAGCCCAGTACAGATCCTGAAAAGTAATTCTAACCGTACTTACCAGTAACTTGAATTTCCTTCCATAGGCTAACATTGACTGTTTTCACTTGGAAATTCTTCTAAGTGTGGAGTTTTGGAACTTTATAATATTCCTCTAAAATCAGCCGAACTACGAATTCTGATTTACTCACCTGTTATCAGGAGAGACCTCAGTGCTGCATCTTTGAGCCCAATACTGATCCTGAAATTTTTTTTAACCGTACTTACCAGTAACTTGAATTTCCTTCCATAGGATATCATTGCCTGCTTTTTGCTGAAAAAGTTTCTGTGTCGATTTTTGAAACATACAAATATTCCTCTAACATCAGCAGAACTACGAATTCCAATTTACTCACCTGTTATCAGGAGAGACCTCAGTGCTGCATCTTTGAGCCCAGTACAGATCCTGAAAGGTAATTCTAACCGTACTTACCAGTAACTTGAATTTACTTCCATAGGCTAACATTGACTGGTTTCACTTGGAAATTCTTCTAAGTGTGGAGTTTTGGAACTTTATAATATTCCTCTAAAATCAGCCGAACTACGAATTCCGATTTACTCACCTGTTATCAGGAGAGACCTCAGTGCTGCATCTTTGAGCCCAGTACTGATCCTGAAAAGTAATTCTAACCGTACTTACCAGTAACTTGAATTTCCTTCCATAGGCTTACATTGACTGGTTTCACTTGGAAATTCTTCTAAGTGTGGAGTTTTGGAACGTTATAATATTCCTCTAAAATCAGCCGAACTACGAATTCCGATTTACTCACCTGTTATCAGGAGAGACCTCAGTGCTGCATCTTTGAGCCCAGTACTGATCCTGAAAAGTAATTTTAACCGTACTTACCAGTAACTTGAATTTCCTTCCATAGGATATCATTGCCTGCTTTTTGCTGAAAAAGTTTCTGTCGATTTTTGAAACACAAATATTCCTCTAAAATCAGCAGAACTACGAATTCCGATTTACTCACCTGTTATCAGGAGAGACCTCAGTGCTGCATCTTTGAGCCCAGTACTGATCCTGAAAAGTAATTTTAACCGTACTTACCAGTAACTTGAATTTCCTTCCATAGGATATCATTGCCTGCTTTTTGCTGAAAAAGTTTCTGTGTCGATTTTTGAAACACAAATATTCCTCTAAAATCAGCAGAACTACGAATTCCGATTTACTCACCTGTTATCAGGAGAGACCTCAGTGCTGCATCTTTGAGCCCAGTACAGATCCTGAAAAGTAATTCTAACCGTACTTACCAGTAACTTGAATTTCCTTCCATAGGCTAACATTGACTGGTTTCACTTGGAAATTCTTCTAAGTGTGGAGTTTTGGAACTTTATAATATTCCTCTAAAATCAGCCGAACTACGAATTCTGATTTACTCACCTGTTATCAGGAGAGACCTCAGTGCTGCATCTTTGAGCCCAGTACTGATCCTGAAATTTTTTTTTAACCGTACTTACCAGTAACTTGAATTTCCTTCCATAGGATATCATTGCCTGCTTTTTGCTGAAAAAGTTTCTGTGTCGATTTTTGAAACATACAAATATTCCTCTAACATCAGCAGAACTACGAATTCCAATTTACTCACCTGTTATCAGGAGAGACCTCAGTGCTGCATCTTTGAGCCCAGTACTGATCCTGAAAAGTAATTCTAACCGTACTTACCAGTAACTTGAATTTCCTTCCATAGGCTTACATTGACTGGTTTCACTTGGAAATTCTTCTAAGTGTGGAGTTTTGGAACTTTATAATATTCCTCTAAAATCAGCTGAACTACGAATTCCGATTTACTCACCTGTTATCAGGAGAGACCTCAGTGCTGCATCTTTGAGCCCAGTACTGATCCTGAAAAGTAATTCTAACCGTACTTACCAGTAACTTGAATTTCCTTCCATAGGCTTACATTGACTGGTTTCACTTGGAAATTCTTCTAAGTGTGGAGTTTTGGAACTTTATAATATTCCTCTAAAATCAGCCGAACTACGAATTCCGATTTACTCACCTGTTATCAGGAGAGACCTCAGTGCTGCATCTTTGAGCCCAGTACTGATCCTGAAAAGTAATTTTAACCGTACTTACCAGTAACTTGAATTTCCTTCCATAGGATATCATTGACTGCTTTTTGCTGAAAAAGTTTCTGTCGATTTTTGAAACACAAATATTCCTCTAAAATCAGCAGAACTACGAATTCCGATTTACTCACCTGTTATCAGGAGAGACCTCAGTGCTGCATCTTTGAGCCCAGTACAGATCCTATAAAGTAATTCTAACCGTACTTACCAGTAACTTGAATTTCCTTCCATAGGCTGGCATTGACTGGTTTCACTTGGAAATTCTTCTAAGTGTGGAGTTTTGGAACTTTATAATATTCCTCTAAAATCAGCCGAACTACGAATTCAGATTTACTCACCTGTTATCAGGAGAGACCTCAGTGCTGCATCTTTGAGCCCAGTACAGATCCTGAAAAGTAATTCTAACCGTACTTACCAGTAACTTGAATTTCCTTCCATAGGCTAACATTGACTGGTTTCACTTGGAAATTCTTCTAAGTGTGGAGTTTTGGAACTTTATAATATTCCTCTAAAATCAGCCGAACTACGAATTCCGATTTACTCACCTGTTATCAGGAGAGACCTCAGTGCTGCATCTTTGAGCCCAGTACTGATCCTGAAAAAAATTTTAACCGTACTTACCAGTAACTTGAATTTCCTTCCATAGGATATCATTGCCTGCTTTTTGCTGAAAAAGTTTCTGTGTCGATTTTTGAAACATACAAATATTCCTCTAAAATCAGCAGAACTACGAATTCCGATTTACTAACCTGTTATCAGGAGAGACCTCAGTGCTGCATCTTTGAGCCCAGTACTGATCCTGAAAAGTAATTCTAACCGTACTTACCAGTAACTTGAATTTCCTTCCATAGGCTTACATTGACTGGTTTCACTTGGAAATTCTTCTAAGTGTGGAGTTTTGGAACTTTATAATATTCCTCTAAAATCAGCCGAACTACGAATTCCGATTTACTCACCTGTTATCAGGAGAGAACCCAGTGCTGCATCTTTTAGCCCAGCACTGACCCTGAAAAGTAATTCTAACCGTACTTACCAGTAACTTGTATTTCCTTTCATAGGAATCCATTGTCTGGTTTTCAGCAGAAAAGTTTCAGTGTCGATTTTCACAAACTACAAATATTCCTTAAAAATCGCCTGTATGACTTAAACGCATTCTTTCAACTGTTTACAGGAGATGCACCAGTGCTGGATCCAGGATCCACCACTGAGTAAGAAAAGTAACGATAACACTACTTACCTGCTAAGTGAATTTCCTCCCATAGGATAACATTGGTGATTCTATGTGAAAAAGTTTCTAAGTGTCAACTTTTAAAATACAATAATATTCCTTAAAAATCACTACTGTAACCAAAACGCTTTTACTCAACTGTTTACAGGAGATGTCCCAGGACTGAATCTAGGATCCAGTCCTGTGGTTAGAAAAGTAATCCATAAAGTAACTAATTGCATTTAACTAGAAATTCACATTGAGCTCAATGTTGCATTGTGTTTGGAATTGTGTTACCCATTGCAACAACTGTAACTACTGTACTTAAAAGTCTATTGCCTATTTGCAAAGTATTTAAACTAAAGTAATTCATTCTGAGAAAGTATATTTTGTAATGTAATGTATAATGTAATTACAATGTAATTTAAAAAATAAAATATCTAAAAATAAATAGTTTAAAAAAATGTAGTAAATCAGTATCAAAAAAATAAATATAACAATTAATACATTTAAAAATTGTCATTTACAAAACCTTTGAAATTCACTGAAAAAAACCATAGGTTTCAGACATGTTATAGTTAGGAATTAGCATTTAAAAAACCTTTGAAATTCACTGAAAAAACCATAGGTTTCAGGCACGTTATAGTTAGAAATTAGCATTTAAAAAACCTTTGAAATTCACTGAAAAAACCATAGGTTTCAGGCACATTATAGTTAGAAATTAGCATTTAAAAAACCTTAGAAATTCACTGAAAAAACCATAGGTTTTAGGGACAGTTATAGTTAGTTGGACATTGCACTCGTACAAAACCCGTGAAATACCCCCGTTATAGTTAGTTCAGCTAACTATAACTCGCGCCCCCGCAATGCACTGCTGATGACGTCACATATTACATCACTCATGACATGGTCAGTGACATCACCGATGACATCACTGAAGACATCTCAAATGACATCACTGATGACATCATGCAGTGACTGTGTGTTTCTGTAAAGTTGAAATATGTTTAATATATATAGGGAAAGGCGTATTGAAGAATGAGTGGGTGTATAAGTGTCTGAATGGATGATTTAGTAGGTGCGTGACTGACTATAAGTGAGTGATTAAACGTATCTTACTGAATGCATGGGTTAGTGACTAAACTGTGTGAATGTCTGTATCCGTGTGTCTGTTGGTGTGTAAGCGGCTCATGGGTTTGTGAATAGCTACATGAGTGTCTATATGGGTTATTGATTTGTTGTCTGAGTATCTGTATGGGTGCCTGATTGTTTGTGTGGGTGGGGTGTGTGTGACTCTGAGCATAGATGTGTGAGTGGGTGATTCACTGGATGCATGGTTTCAAGAGTGCATCTGTGATGGACTGTATGGGTGGGTGAGTGTGTGTATGGGTGTGTTAGTGAGTGAATGTATATCTCAGTGTTACATGTGTGAGTAACTACATATGTGAAAAGTAGTATATATGTGTGTTGGAGTACATAATTGGCTACAAATGAGAGTGTGTTATTATGAGAGTGGCTGTATGGATGAGTGTGTGCTTGTTTCATTGATTGTATAAGAGCGTAAGAATGTGCTAGTATTTATATGAGTAATTGAGCTGGTGTGTGTATAAATGTACATCTGAGTAAATGGGAGTGTGATTAATTATTTGCATGACTGACTAGGTGTGTGAGTACCTCTATGGATGAGTG
Source organism: Calotriton arnoldi (assembly GCA_963921515.1). Taxonomy (NCBI): domain Eukaryota; kingdom Metazoa; phylum Chordata; class Amphibia; order Caudata; family Salamandridae; genus Calotriton; species Calotriton arnoldi. The sequence goes on along the minus strand of CAWUFW010024689.1, from coordinate 48,060 downwards.
GCGGTGTGTGAGTGTCTATATAGGTGTATGAGTGCATATGATAGTCCTGTACTGAGTGACCGTAAGTATGAGTGACTGTACGGGTGAGTGAGTGGATGTGTGTGTAGACCTAAGAATCAGTGAGTGGGTATGTAGTTATTGGTGTTGGAGTGTCTATGGTTTTGAGAATGGTAGTGTGTAATTTAGAGTGGGTGTATCAAAAGTTATATTAGGGTGTGAGAAGATGCATGAAATTTTCACATGGATAATGTTATCAGTGATGTCATCAGTGATGTCATTTGAGATGTCATCAGTGATGTCATCAGTGATGTCACTGACCATGTCATGAGTGATGTAATATGTGACGTCATCAGCAGTGCATTGCGGGCGCGAGTTATAGTTAGCTGAACTAACTATAACGGGGGAATTTCACGGGTTTTGTACGAGTGCAATGTCCAACTAACTATAACTGTCCCTAAAACCTATGGTTTTTTCAGTGAATATATATATATATATATATCCTCCAAAGGCTGTTCTGCATTAAGGACGCACTCTCACAGTCGGTGATTAACAAAATCCTTTATTGCAAGGAAACTGGCATCCTAGTCCGATTCTTTAAAGTCCTGCTGCCTTACGCGTTTCAGAGCATTCTTGCTCCTTCATCAGAGGCATTTGCGAACACACGAATTTATTGGCTCCCACAGTTCCCTGCGTGCTTTTTTCTTTTATTGGCCTCCGGTGTGCCTTCATAGTGAGTTTCATTGTGGTGCACGTCGGAACTTGTGGTTCCCTTTTCTGCCATTTTTCCCTCCAGTGGGTTGTGTGTTCACAAAATTTCTCCAGGACAAATATCGCCCTCCAGTGGGCCTCAGATTAGCAGTCCAGTTTCATATTTCACATACCAACATGTGCCGATTTCTGATTTCGATCGAGTTCAAAACCGCTGGTCCCCTTTCATTTATCAGGGCGGTGCAATCCTCCACGGTCGAACCCACCGTGTATTTTATCCTCCAAAGGCTGTTCTGCATTAAGGACGCACTCTCACAGTCGGTGATTAACAAAATCCTTTATTGCAAGGAAACTGGCATCCTAGTCCGATTCTTTAAAGTCCTGCTGCCTTACGCGTTTCAGAGCATTCTTGCTCCTTCATCAGAGGCATTTGCGAACACACGAATTTATTGGCTCCCACAGTTCCCTGTGTGCTTTTTTCTTTTATTGGCCTCCGGTGTGCCTTCATAGTGAGTTTCATTGTGGTGCACGTCGGAACTTGTGGTTCCCTTTTCTGCCATTTTTCCCTCCAGTGGGTTGTGTGTTCACAAAATTTTCCCAGGACAAATATCGCCCTCCAGTGGGCCTCAGATTAGCAGTCCAGTTTCATATTTCACATACCAACATGTGCCGATTTCCGATTTCGATCGAGTTCAAAACCGCCGGTCCCCTTTCATTTATCAGGGCGGTGCAATCCTCCACGGTCGAACCCACCGTGTATTTTATCCTCCAAAGGCTGTTCTGCATTAAGGACGCACTCTCACAGTCGGTGATTAACAAAATCCTTTATTGCAAGGAAACTGGCATCCTAGTCCGATTCTTTAAAGTCCTGCTGCCTTACGCGTTTCAGAGCATTAAAAGAAAAAAGCACGCAGGGAACTGTGGGAGCCAATAAATTTGTGTGTTCGCAAATGCCTCTGATGAAGGAGCAAGAATGCTCTGAAACGCGTAAGGCAGCAGGACTTTAAAGAATCGGACTAAGATGCCAGTTTCCTTGCAATAAAGGATTTTGTTAATCACCGACTGTGAGAGTGCGTCCTTAATGCAGAACAGCCTTTGGAGGATATATATAGCTCCTGCTACAATCGATCTAATGCAAGTGAACTTAAGATGACATATAAAGAGTATTATACCAAGCTATCCAGATGGAAAAATGCAAATTTGATCAGTATGGATGAATACAAATATCTGAAAAATGAAAACCCGACAACACCAACTATGTACTTTATTCCTAAGATTCACAAGGACATTGAGAACCCCCCTGGACGGCCGATCATCTCAGCCAGGGAGGGTCTCCTTGAGCATACTGCTAGATATGTGGATTATTTTTTGCAAAGTTATGTACAAAATTTAGCCTCGTATGTTAAAGATACCAGTGATTTTTTGAGAAAAATTTCAGTATTTGCTTGGCAGGATAACTATATACTTATGGCTTTGGACGTAACTACATTATATACCAGTATTGAACACACTGATGGTATTGCTGCTATTGAATATTATTTGACTCGTAGACCGGAGCAACACAAAGACCATAGCAACATGCTCATTGAAATGATCCGTTTCTGCTTATTCAATAACATCTTCATGTTTAGTAGCCAATTGTATCGTCAAATTAAAGGGGTAGCGATGGGGGCCAGCTTCTCACCCAGTTATGCCTGTTTACTTATGGGCATGTGGGAGGAGCTGGTCCTCATGCAAACCCATATCCAATACATGCAAAATAACGTCAAAATATGGTTGCGTTATATTGACGACCTCTTTGTAATTTGGCAAGGAACAGTAGAAGATGCCCATGAGTTTGTAGCAGCAATAAATCTAAACAACATCAATTTGCACTTCACTGCTACGATTAGTAACATTAGTGTTGAATTCTTAGATACTCAGGTATATGTAAAGAATAATCAAATGGAGACCCGATTATTTAGGAAAAAAACTGCAGGTAATTCAACACTCCACTCTAGCAGCTCACATCCGAAACATCTCATCAATAGCATCCCCTATGGGGAAATGCTTCGACTACGTCGTATATGTAGTAATGATGTAGATCTTAAAAAAGCCCAACATGAGAGTGGATTAAGATTTTAACAAAGGGGTTATCAAAAACAGATAATACAAAAAGCGATAACCAAATCCATGCTATTGACAAGGAATGAGGCATTATAAGATAAGTCTATTGAGATCTCTAAAAGAGAAACCAATGCACATCAGCATGAGAATGCATGTGATCCAGGCAGTGATGAGTTTAGATTAATAATGCGTTACAGTAAACAACACAAACATTGAGCAAAATCATTCAGCGCAGCTGGCCCATAGTGTTGAGTGACCCAGTGATTGGACCACGTCTATCAAAGCGAGTGTCCATCACATACAGTAGGGCACCCTCCATGAGAGATAAATTAGTTAAAACCAGCCCTGAGGTTATTGATAACAACACGTGGCTTCAGTCTAATAAAGGATTTTACAAATGTAAGACGTGCAAAGCGTGTTCCCACGGTATCAATAAAAGTTCAGTACATTACACCCTTTGGTGAAAGAGTTTACAAAATCTCTAAACTGTTGACTTGTAGAACTGAATTTGCTGTCTATGTACTGTTGTGCCCATGTGGCCTACAGTACATAGGCAGTACCAAATTACCGGTTCATAAAAGAGTGTTACAACACTTGCGTGCGATCACCAATCAAGACAACACTTATCCGGTGGCACGCCACTTCAGGGAAAAACATGAATCTAACAACTCCTATCTTAAGTTTTATGTAATTGACACGGTCCCCCCCAGTAGAAGAGGGGGTGATAGAGAAAGGAAATTAAGAAAGCTTGAAACGAGATACATTTTGCAGTTAGACACTAGATCCCCGGGGGGGTTGAATGCCACTGAAGACTTATACACCTGTCTGATTTGATAATCCAATCATTTACAGTTACAAGTCACACCTTTGAGATAATGGGTAATATAAGAGGAAAAGATCATGTGGAACCGCTTTTTAACAATCCTTTTAAACAATCATTTTAAACAATCATCTTTTTGCACATGTAATTTTAAGGATATCTGTTCATGTATATACATATTTTCTACCAGTTTTTTAGTACAATGATAATAACTTTTACCAATTCTTTTAACAACAGAAGTACTTATATAGTTATATATTTATTTATATGTGTATTAACCTATAATTGCTGTGGCCAATATGATTTTATATAGATTCATACAGGCTCACATAGGCATTATTTTGCACAGTTGTCTTACTTTGTACTGTTAGAATTATATAGCTGCTTAACCATACAGCTCTCATCATCAAAAGATATATACATGTGAAAGATATCTAATTAATTCATGCATTTTAACTTTTATGAGAAACAAAAACTAATAATTGCCTGAGTTCAAAGGTTCTAACCAAACTGGAGTTTAAGCAAGTGAATGAAACGATATGTATCGGGAGGTCGGACGGAGATCCCACCATAGTATACCAACAACTGAAACAACAGTTAAAAATTAATGATAAAGGTCCATTCAATTGAAGCTATTTTTGCACACAAAGGGGTCGATTCCGATTCGGGCCGGAAATTTCTCCGACCGAGCCGGACCCGGAGAGATTTCCGACCGAATCGGACCCGTGCAGTCCGACCGAACGAGTACGATGCGTCCGTATGTTATCGGACTCGAGTCGGTCGGACTCCCATTGATGTCAATGGGAGCCGGTCGTACAACGCGTACGCGGGCTCCCATTGACTCAATGGGTGCGAGTCGGACAAGGGCGCCCCCTACAGCGGGTACGCGGCGAAGCGATTCGCGCCGTACACGCACAGGTAGGCAACTCGCGTGGCTACGCATGCAGGGGGGTCCGACACGGACCCCCGAAGTACTGATCCGACTGCTCTTACGAGCCGGAGTGCGCGGCTCGGTCGGACTGCTCGCGGCGCGCATCGTACTTACCCGGCCGGGAAACGTCTCCATTGCGCGGTGCGAGTCGAGTCCGAGCGAGTCGGTCGGAGCGGTTCGAGCCGGGAGCGAGTCGGTCGGAGCGGTCGGGACGCCCGGACGAGTCGGTCGGCGATTTCGCATCGTACTCGCTCGGCCGGACCCGCGTACGGTTCGGTCGGGAAACAGGGCTCCGAATCGGATCCGGTAAAGCCGAATCCGATTCGGAGCCCTACCGGCCGAGATCGGAATCGGCCCCAATATGTTAATTATTGCACTTTTTGAGCACTAGCACTTTCACACTGTATGTTCTTGGTAATTTAAAAGCATGTACATTATAGGAATACCAATATTGGCAATAATGTTGATTTATACAAAGGGATTTATGTCCGAGTTTTATGAGAAATGATGAGCATACCAGGTTATATAAAAAACATTGCAGAAATTGGTATTTTACCAGTATGTATGATTTGTCAATTAATTGTCAATCTCAGAATAATCATATGATACAAAAATGTAAGTATGATTTGAGAAATTTACGAGATCGGCACTCATTAACATGGTATTTCTTTTATGTCTATGCTGATATAGACCATGTGATTAGGCACTGTCACTTTAAAATTGCACTTTCCAAATCTTACCCCTGTCATGTGATCAAGGCTCTCCGGAGCCGAAAGCGCGTAATGGCGACGAGTGAGGAATAAAAACTAACCTGCACTGAATTTGGGTCTGTGTCCGTTTTTGGATCAACATCGCATCCGTGTCAGCGGAGACTTTTGAAATATATATATATATATATATATCAAAGATACAATCCTGCTTCAACGAAGAAGGCACGCACTCGAGGCTGTAGGAATATGGCCTTTTTATTTTCTCGGGTCTCCCATGATATATATATATACAAACACATTATACATCCCTGTAAAAAATGGCATATAATCAGTGACTTGTGACACACCCAGTCGCCGATTATAAAGAAATGTAGTCAGAACTTGACTATTATAAGTTATTACAGTTGAGTTCTGACATCACAATTCCTCCAGCCAGAGCTAGAAGCTGAGGTGAAAGGCAGGTCAGGTCACGGAGCAGCAGTTTAAAGCAATGAAAACAAAACTTTGCTTTTTTTTCACTGCTCTCTTTTTTTAGCCTAAAATGATGAGCAGAGCGAACATGTTTAATTTTTGCACTCCTTAGACAGTTAGAGAAAAACTAGAATCGTTTTGATTGTTTCTACACAATGCTGTTTTTAAAAAAATAGAACTGCTTTCTATTGTACTGTTTCCAATATCAGTTTGGAAGAAATTACTAACAGGTTTTTGATGTGTTATTTTCTGCACTAGAGGTTTTATTTTTAGTCTTCATGTTTACAAACATGCTTGCTCTTTCATATGAAAGAGCTACGCACCAAGGTTTTTAGTGGTTTGTAGAAAGGTGATGTGTGACCATGTATTATATGGGATAAAGTACCCCCTGGCTTACATGCTAAGGATATAACCTCTGAGTTCATAATCTTATAAAGGAACTCGGCCTTCAGCCTTGTTCCTCTATACTGTTATAGAACTCCCCTGTGGCGTGCAATATCCTTTCAATGTATGGCAGGGGGTACTTTATCTATTTTATGTTACCCAGTGGCAGTAGTTATAGTTGACTATGATTCCACATCAATTTTTATAGTTTGTTAAAATCATTGGTGCCATTTAACGAATCTTTCCAAATAAGCCTCATCCACCTGTCAGAAACCGTCGCAGTGTAAGGTCCTTTAAGTATTCGGTTAACGCCATTGTCTCGGGAACACCCGGTTATGCCAAAAGAAAAGTGCTGTGCAAGGTGGGAAGATTTAGGAGGAAATTCAAGATGGCCACTATTAAGAAACGCTTAGGTCAGGGGTCTAGAGTAATTTCACAGGTGGCTCCATCAGAATGTCCAGGAGCGTCTCCTTTGGAATCTCGCACTTCACCTGAGATTCCAGAGAAATAGGAAGCAATTGCGGGTCGGCGCGAAAGTTATTCAGTCAGGGTAGTTGCGGCGCTGTGCTACGTCGTTTAGTTTCGTCGCGCCGAAAGCCTTGTGTACCTGGTGTGTTCCGAGCTGTCTTTGAAGTCAAGTAAGACTGTTCCAGTGTACCTATCAAATGAGTCTGCGCATTACTAAGCCACAGCAAGTTATTCTCGAGGTTGCGCATTAAGGAGAGTTAGTGTTGCAAAATTTGTGTAAACACAGTGAAGTAACTCGTGTCTACACATGCGCAAAGGAGTTAGTGTTAGTAGGCAGCTGCGCAATGCCACAATAAGAAGCTAGTCGCGCATGTGTTGAATTGTAGCGTTTAGTGCGGCGTTTCAGTTAGAGAGAGAGAGTCAAGAGTATAGTTAAGATACGTTTAGTTTCCTAAGGAATTCCGATTATATCCTGAAAACAGAGAAGGTTCCAAGAACACAAGGGTTACTAGTTTACATTTAAGTTAATACTTACCCGAAGTTAGAGTGATTGTTCCAGATTATGAACTGTTATTAGCTGTTCCAGAAAAAGAAAAGAAAGTGAAGAAACCAGCGATTAAGATAAGATTTACTGGTTGTTTATTTATCTAATCGTCATACAATTAATGAAACAAAGAAAATAAATGATAAGGGTAAGAAGCAGTACCAGGAAAGAAAATAGTGAGAACACAAGGGCGAGTGTAAAGAAATTAATGTAATTTGTTATTTGCAGAGATTAAACACAGTAATTACGACAAGAAGCTTTAATACAACAAACAAGTACACCAATAAGAAGAGGGGCAAGAGCCAAGCACATGTTAAGTATGTAGATTTAAGTCTAATACATAATAGAAGTAATAAGAGTTGAGTTGTGAGTAAGTGTTATATGTATATATATATATATATATATATATATATATTCCTTAAACAAAGCCAATGTGCGTGCTCTCAGGAAAAACACAGAGGTGCATAAAGACATTACTAACCCTCCAGGACGACCCATTGTGTTCTCTAGAGGCAGTGTGGCTGAACACGTGTCGAAATATATTGACCATTTTCTCAGGGAACACGTTATGAATCTTCCCAGCTATGTTCGTGATACCAAAGATTTTTAGTCAAAACACAGAATATTGTATGGGATTCAGATTTCAGGTTCATTGTATTGGATGTACATTCATTATACACCATAATTGACCATGAACAAGGTCTGTTGGCCTGTAGACACTTTCTCATGAGGAGAAATATTCGATTCTTGGAGCATAGTTATATGATCCTGGAAATGACCAAATTCTGTCTTAAGAATAACATCTTCTTATTTGATGGTGCGCTGTTCATTCAGACTACTGGAACAGCGATGGGATCTTGCTTTGCTCCTAGTCTCGCGAATCTCTTCATGGGATTGTGGGAGGAGGAGATCTCTCTTGACCCTGACCTCTCCAGTGACTTTGGGCGGGTCGTCATGTGGCTCCGTTACATTGACGATCTGTTCATTGTCTGGAGGGGTTCGGAAAAAGAAGCCCAGGATTTCATTGACAAACTGAATACTAACACATGTAACATACTACTGTCGGGCAAGATCAGCAATACAGAGGTGGAATATTTAGATGTTAAACTTGTTATCAAGAACAATAAGATTCACACCTCACTTTTCCGCAAATCGACCGCTGGTAACAGTATTCTTCATGCCCTCAGCAGTCATCCAGAGACGCTCAAGTGGAGCATCCCCTTTGGTGAGCTGCTGAGGGCAAGAAGAAACTGCAATACCAATGAATCCTTTACCATTGAATGGGACAACATGTTGGAGAGATTCAGAGAAAGGGGTTACCCCAATTGGGTATTGAAGAGAGCCATAGAGAAAGTAGAGAGGATTAACAGAGAGGATACTTTGACTGAAAAGATTTCACTCAGTGATGGGTCATGTGATGACAATACCAGAATGATATTAAAGTATCATTCAGATATCAGGAATGTCAAACACATCTTGGCCAAGAATTGGGAAACCCTTAAAAATGATACAATTATAGGGGGATCGATTACAGCAAGACCCAGTATCACATTCAGACGAAGTAAGAATATTCGGGACATGCTCGTCCACAGTGACATTATCAGACATACTACAGCCAGTGAACATAGTCTACAGGGTTTCTTTCCCTGTGGACATTGCAAAGCATGCAGACATAGTTTGTTTCGCAAAGAGTACACTTTTGGAAGTTTTACGAGGGTCATCAAACAATTCCTTACTTGTAGCACTAGATTTGTGATATATGCAATAGAATGCCCATGCAAATTATGGTACATTGGGAGTACAACCTTGATGGCTAAGAAACGCATTTTAGAACACATGCGTGCCATTACCAATAAGGACCCCAAGTATCCTGTGGCCCGACATTACCAGGCTAAACATTTCTCTGATTCCTCAGCTCTCAGCTATTTCATCATCGAGCAAATCAACAATGACCCCAGGGGAGGGGACAGAACCCTCAGATTGAGACAGAGAGAATCCAAGTATATTGTTGAGCTCCAAACTAAGATTCCCGGGGGGCTCAACCAGATTGAAGAGTTGGCCGTACACCTTAAAACAGTATAGGCCACACTGAGGATTGTTTACATCTTCTACATTGTATTTTTCACCTCAATGTTTACTGTTTGATTTCAGTACCTGTCTCTCCTCCTGTGTTAATTGCATTTATATTAACCTACAGTATTTTGTGACATTCATGTGACCATACCTCTGGGTACTGCTCGTTTTTCTTTCCTCTTTTTCATAACATAGTGCATTTGAAACTTTATTTATAGTTGACCTCTGGTTGGGAGGTCATTGTTTTTAACCGGTATGTTTTTGTTTCCTTTGCAGGAGGAAAGGAAGGGGCCCACTTCACTTGACACCATGAGCACGGGCCGCCTAACCTTTTCTTCATGTTTCACTTTTTGATCACCTCGCCATATGGTAATATTGTTCATATTTATTATTGTAGCAGGACATACTTGTTTGACTTTCAGGTAGCGGTCTTACTTGTTCGCATTATCGTTGCCCTTGGTATCATGTTGTTAAGAATGCTGAGCCACAGTTATGATCTGTCATTGGTACTCACAAGGGCACTTGCCCGGTATTTTCAGTAAAGCCTGTTACTTTGTAGGCTTCTTTTTCAATCTGCATGTTCGTCATGTATAACTATATTGCTTATTCAACGTGTACATTCACAGTGCATATGACTGACATGCTTATGTATTTTACTGTCTTTGGTTCTGTGGCTGTCGAACAACATGATTCAACTTCAACCCACTTGGGTTGCATTTCGGAACCAGTATAGATATCATTACGGATTTTTTTCATGTATTTTTTTCATGCATTTTTTCACGCATTTTGGGAATTATGTGATCACACTGGGATATTTATCCTAAATGATTGAATTCCACAGATAACAGTATATGAATTCATTTAAAGTATGTATACTTTTCATTGATTTAGTATCTGTCCAACATGGCCGCCATGCTTTACGAGTGTTTGCATTTGTTTTGAACTTATTTACCATGTGACTGTATTTAAGGCTTTTCATTTGGTGTGCACTTTACATGTGACCAAGAATGCAGCAGCATTCGAAACGCGTCATGTAATTAAACGCTTTGCAGTCAGCATTTCGAGTCGTGGATCTGTGTTTTTCCTGAGAGCACGCACATTGGCTTTGTTTAAGGAATATTTTGCCGGTACGCTCTGCCGGCGAGTGTGCCACTTCTCACGGGTCTCCAGTGATTCCAGTAGGAGCTCATGTGTTGGAGGGATATATATATATATATATATATATATATATATATATATATATATATATATATATATTGTTACAGTAATCACCAGGCTCCATACATAGAAGACATAGAACCAAAAACGAGTGTACGAAGAAGGAGGAAGACCTGGTGAAGACTTGGCAGTCTCTTCTCTGTCCCAAAACCCCCTTTCCCCCCTTTGGGTTTCTTGTCGTGCAAGTTTGTATCTTGCCGGCAGGGAAGTCTTAGAGGGGCATTGGCACCTAACGTTGCTCTACTCCCTTGCAAGTGGGTCGAAAGGCCCCCCTGACACCACCTTAGCTTCTTCCTGCAAAGTTTCAGAGTGATTTGTCAAGCGGGAACCGAGAAAAAGGGGGTGTCCCAAAATGCATTTTCTCCATACAATTTCCCATATTAAAATTGAAAATTGAACAGTGATACAGAAAAAGCAGCTGAACAGAATTAAACCAAATTTGGCAGAAAGCTAGATCTTTGCTCAGAAAGTGTGCTTTTTGTGATTTGATGTAAACATGTTCAGTAGTCTTTAAGAAATTAAGGTTCTAAACTTATAGATATCTGGACATGGCCAAGCATATTGAATGACAGGCAGCAAATTATTTTGCTAATAACTTTGGTGCTGTTTGACGAATCTTCACAAAACATTCATTAAAAAAGTTCATCCACCTCAGCTCCTTCCTGGAAAGTTTTGGGTGAGCCATCTAGCAGGGGCCAAGAAAAGGACGGGGGGGTCCAAAAACACAAATTCTCCATGCAAATGTCATAGGGTGTTTTCGACAACGCTGCACCCTTAATGGCTTAATGGAATTACACCAAATTTAGCAGAAAGCTAGATCTTTATCCAGAAAGTGTGCTTTTTGTGATTTGATGTAAACCCGTTCAGTCGTTTTTGAGAAATGAAGGTCTAAAATTTATAGCTATCTGTATGGTTGGGTACAGGAGAGTCTCGCGAAATTCGTGTGGGCATGCAGCTTCCAATAATGGAGTGATCTGATTGACCACAAGACCCTTTTTTCTCATTGGCTATCTCAATCTTGTGTGTCCCGCGAGAGAACTCGCTCTGATTAGCTGGCCTCAACTCAAACAGAAATGTTGCAGCTGCTATTACAGGGCTCAGGGCTCAGGGAACCGGCCCCCTGTCCTGAAAATTAACTGTGAGTAAGACAATAAGGAGGCAGGGTAGGTATACCCTGACCCTGTAGCCCTTATCGGGGGGTTCATGAGCAACAGCCCCTGGTGTTAAATTTGAAAAAAGTACAACTTTTAGGATGCAGCGATCCCATGGAAGTCTATTGGGAACCAACTCAGCCCCCTGTGCTCCCAAGAGTCTTGCAGGAGTGCACAGCCTTGTGCGGTTGGGGGTTGGCATAGTAATATGGTAATAAAAATCTTACTTTATGTTAAAATAAAGTAGAAATTCACTGAAAAAAAGGCTAAAGTGGTGTTATAGTTAGGTATAGTAATAATATCTTACTTTACATTAAGAAAAAATCTTAGATTTTTAGTACTAAACAAAGTTTAAAGTGACTGAAATTGAACAGTTATATTAACTGTAGAAACTATAACTCATGCCCTTGCCATGCACTGCTTATGACATCACATATTGCATCACTCATGAAATGATCTGTGGCATTACTGATAACACCACTGATGACAACACTGTGCATGGCCGGGGCGTGAATCATAGTTTTTCAGTTAATTATAACTGGTGAATTTCAGTGCATTTTGAGTTTAAAATGTCACATACTAACTGACATTTCCACTTAACTATAACGTCACTTTACCCTTTGCTTTTTCCGGTATAAATAACATGCTTATACAGGGGTTTCCATCAAGCTCTCTTCATTCACTGTTGTGTCATTCAAATTGTTCATCTGTCCACTAGATTATACAGCATGTGGCAATAGGAGAGCTTCAAACATTAGCTAACTTCACTCTGAGTGCCAGCATTCTACCCTTTCACAAGCAGACACAAAGTAGGTCCCTTTAGTACCAGGGATTCCTATGACATTATGTGCTTTTTGAGACCCAAAAATATTTTTGCTTTTAGACATTTATTTTATCATTGTCAAGGACCCAGCAGCTCCTCCAAATGTAAAGATTTAGAAAAAAACGAGTCAAAATAAAACAAGCACTGAAAACACCAAAAGGCTGTCAACCAAAGCCAGATCTATTAACTTTGCTGATGCTTCTTTTTAAGAATGCCTTGACATTTATTTGGGAATGTGTGCTGTTTTGTCTTTCAATTTTCCTAATGGCTAGTGTACAGGTGCCTCCACCATTTTTTAAACTGCTTAACTAGCCACCGAATGAGAGATCAATGCTGCTAGAGTTATTTGAAGCCCACATTTAGGTATTGGGAGTGTAACATAGGTGTGAATTGTACATCTCAAGGTAAGATTTCACTGTTCAATCATGATTTGGGTGTGTAGGGTTTAGATAACTTTAAACATTCACCTGAGTTGGTCATTTTACCAACAAATATGGATGTGTCACATGTGATGTGTAATAAAAGTAAGAGAGGTATGAAAAAAAATAATTCACTTTTAGAAAGGTTGACATGTTACTTGAGAGGTCAAGAATAGTAGAAAAACTGAGGTATGTTACGTTTGTAAGAACATTGCCATCTACGTGTGACCTTAAAAACATTATTTATCACCAAGAAATTAAACAGACACCAGATATTAATGAAAACTCCAAAGGACGATTCTGTACAGTAGCTTTCATTACTTTAAATGCAACTGTCAATAGAGCAAGAATAGAACAGACTGAGGAGTGTGTACAAGAGATCAAAATAAGGCCCCCTCAGAGGTGAGTTTTGTATTACAAATATGTGTAGCACGTCTGTGAATAATCCAGTAGTAGTAGTAGTAATAGGAAGAAAGTGTGTAAATCATTTGGCTAGTAATGAGTTTTTACTAGCCATTGATAAAGTGTCCATCAAGTGTGTTCATTTTAGACATTTTGGAACAGTGTGTCATGAGTTGGCCCAGTGATAAGTGAACTGTGTTGATAAAGAAGGTTACCACATTGTGGCATTGAGATCAATAAAATGTAAGAGATCTGGACTGGCCCAGAAACATGGTATACTACAGAAGTGAGAGAATTATATAAGAAACTGTGGACAATGTAAGCTGTGGCCAATGGACATAAGCCCATAATGTTGCTTGAAGCACAGAATTAGTTTATAGGGATATTTTCAAGCAGATTTGAATTAGGTTGAGGGATCTGGCTATTAAATGGACTGCTATCCTGAGGTGGCCACAACAGGCAAAGCTTGCAAATAGTTTAGATCCCACTGCTAATCCTCCTGTCTTCACTGTGAAATGTGAGGTTATTGAGGGACATAAATATGGTGTATTTTAGAGGAAGGTACAGAAGTATTATGGGGAAATAGTGAGTGAGTCTGGTACCAGAATATCATGTCCTAAATATCTTCTGCCATACATATGATGTACTGAATGTCATGTACAAAAATATCACCCCATTGGAGCCAATAAACTAAAGCACTTCAGCCACCGCAGCAATATTTCTGTAAACTATATTTAGGTTACAATATTTATGTCAGGCGGTATTATTTGTTATCAATTTAGATTGAGTTTCAATAAGATAAACACGATGGTGGTGAAAAGGTTGCAGTAGTGAGTAGCATGAGAGAGAATAGGATCGATGTGTGAGGAGAAAGTGAAGCAGAAGGTGGAAATTATTATGCTGTCAGAGCACAAAATATTGCTTCATTCCTGTAGCTTGAATGATTATATTTTAAAGTTAAGGTTCATAGTTTTGTTTTTCTCTTTTATGGCTGAGTGATCAATAGTGATGAGTGTTTTTTTGTTGTGTGCATTGGTGCTGGGTATTAGTAATCACTGACTTTTTTCCCTTGTGTAAGCAAGGAGGGTGGGTGGCGTTCTGTACGTTAAGTATGCCTGGAATGTGCGTATGTTTGTGTGTGAGAGTGTGGTTCTATGTCAGGATGCAGAATGTGTGAAAGTAATGTTAGGAACTGTGGGGACCCTTCATTCTACTTCAGTTGCACTTGGATAATCGTTTCTGTCATTTATGGTAATATTTTGCTCTATCTTTATTTTTATCTTGATGCAGCCTTGAATCATCTTCTGGTTGCATCATATTTCCATCACAGCTACACTGGTCCAAGAAAGCCAGGTGGGGCAAAAGTACCTGTATGGCTTCACAAAGCTGTGTGGACTAGCTAGAGGAGCAGGGTTAAGCGGTGCCACCCGCTCTGTCCCTCACAGGTATTCACTCTTTTAATTTAAAGAAATCCCCTTATGGCATAAAGTCCAAATCCTTAGCTATCTAATTGTATAAGCAAAATGTGCCATTACATCTGCTGCTCTTCTTGCAAGACTAGTCTAGCTGAAAGTCTTTGGGCCTGATTTAGAATTTTGCGGAAGGGGACTCCATCACAAACATGACTGATATCCCATCCGCCTTATTACAAGTGCCAAGGGATATAATGCACTAGCAATAATATGGGTGGGATGTGCCTCATGTTTGTGACAGACTAAACCAACCTAAGAGTTTGGCTGATGGGTTCTCTGTCACAAATGTTTTTCTTTTTTTGGGGGGAGTTCTCTGTCACAAATGTTTTTTTTTTTTTTTGTCCTCATACCACCATGGATGCATAAGGCTTTTCAAAATGTTCCTCCCTTTTAGCATCCGCTTTCCCATGGTCATTTACTCAGACACAAGCTCGTGGCCCTGTGCTACAAAATGTACCAAGGTGTAACCATCGGACCAGTTCTTCCTTCCCCCGTCTCCCCAGAGGAGCAGGGTTAAGTGGTGCCACCTTGCCCCTCCCCCACAGCTGGGGGTGTATATTAGTAATCACTGAGTTTTTCCCCGTGTGTAAGCCCGGGCCCATATACTTTAATACCTCCGTCAAATACCTCCAGATAACCTAATCATAGGGTTTGGCTGCATCAAGTGTTAGTGTTAGTGTTAGGAACCTCCTTGGAGCAAAGCCTATTCTATCGCGGAGGAGCATTGGAAGCAGTTGGTGTCAGGGCATCCGTTAGAAAGTGAACGGAAGAAATCCTGCCACAGGTGAAAGATATAAAAGAAAATGCCTGTAGGTTATCTTACCAGGATGTGAAGACATAATACACCTGAGAAGTATAGGTCGCATAGCGAATAGTAGCTGGTTTTATAGTGATAATACGAAGGGACATGAGACACGCAGCCAATGCCCATCAGAGAGCCCAATAGAACTACCATCTGAAGCTCGATAAGCATACACACTGAGCAGTACTCCTATGATAAGCCAAGGCTCCAGGCTCGTGGAGTTAGAGACCCGACAGAAGATATAGTGCATTTGGAAGCCTCACCTGTGCTTGCACAATTCTGGTTGCAGCACGTTCCAAAAATTTCAGAGATTCCCCAAACTTTTACCCGATATAAAAAATCTATGTAAACACAAAGGTCCTGATGAAGATGGAGACCATTGATATTGTTCATTGAAACGTACGTCGGCCAGAGAGTGTGACACCCCAGACATCAGCACAGCAATCGAGGGTGGATGTCTTTCACCCCGTTTTTCCAACTGTCTGTGCATGTAGTGTTGGTCTGGGGCATAGTATGGTAGTGTTCAGTATGTTAGTGACATGGTTGTGGGTCATTTGAATGAGGTGTGAGTGCAGGGGATTGATTTTTTCTCTTCTATTTTAAATTTTATTGCAACAGTCTTTATATTCTAAATACAGATGTAAAACTGGATCAAGACTGCTGTAAGAAATGAAATGCTGCTAATGTTAATTTTCAAATTCTTGATAAATATGTAAAAAGAGTAAAAATAGATTGTTGTAAGAAATGAAATGTTGTTAATGTCAATTTTCAAATTTTTGATAAATATGTAAAAAAAGAGAAAAATATAATAAAATATGAAACAACAATATCCTAAGTTGGAGTGTGGAAAGTAGTATTTTAGTATGCCCTAGTTTTGAGCTTATAAAAGCCGCCATTAAAGCAATATAGGTCTAGTGGGAGCTCGTTTCTACATATATAGTTGGTTTTTTCCCCCTTCTCCCAGACCTATTGAACAGGGGGTTGCCTTTCTCATATCCTGCATCAAGTGTTATCATCACTAATGGTGCTGAGTTCGCAACTGCCATATCTATTGCCCCCAACAGCAGATAGGTTAGTTTCCTCAAATACCTTCCAGGTATAAACTAGGGGTGGGCGGAACTTGCAGAGTTTCACTCTGCGGAATTCCACAAAATGACAGAAAAACACCACAAGATTCCACAGAATTCTGCCAACGAGTCGAAAATATGCAGCTCACACTGCAATTTAGTGCCAGTGCCACGAATAAGCACCATGCATTGTGCAAGAGCATGTGCCCATTTGAGTTGATTTTGCTGCTGCTTTAGTAGAAAATCTACTCAAGCGGCAGCAAATCTACTCAAGGAGCAGTCCTCTGACCACGACCCTCGCGAGTGCCAGGGACCACCATGTTAAAAATCTTGCTATGGGATGCCAAATCACGCTCGTCAGCTCACATATTCTGGAGCCTCGTAGGAAATAAATTCCACCACGTGGTGATTGGCGGAATTTAGCCAGAACCCAGCATTAGAGTAATGCAGAGTGGCCAAAATTCTGCCAATTCCACAGACAAAATGGAATATTTCGCCTACCCCTAGTATAAACCCTTTCTTATCTCCATCTATCAAATATTCCCACCTGCTGAACCGACCTCTTCATCTTCACTGCAGCAAAGACTTTGTAATCACAGTTTAAAAGTGAGATTGGCCTATATGATTCACATCTTGATGCAGGCTTATTAGGGTTTAGAATCAAACTAACAGTGGCCTCATTCTACATTTCTGGTAACTATTCCTCACGTCTCAGGATCTCATTAAAAAAAATCCATACAGGGACTACAACTTCTTTCAGCTTTAAATATACCCCCGTTTGCATCCCATCTGGACCTGCTGCCTTCCCTTTCTGGCTGGATCTCAACACTCTAATACTCTACCATTCACTTATGTCTTTGTTCAACAACTGTTGCTGCAGTTCACTGAATTTCTTCAACTTCGTCTAGGCTAGCCACTGCCTAATCTGTACTTTGTCTGGTGACCTGACTTCCCGATACAGATTCCCAAAAATCTCTGTAAAAGCTTGATCAATCTCCTCTGCTGTATTCCTAATGCCCGTAGTTCCTTCCCTCCTGATTTCTCATATGTAATTCCTTTTCCAGCCAACCTTAGCTTTCCAAGACATACTTTTTCTGCACTTCTCTCCGTACTCAAAGTGTCTGAGCTTACTCCCTTCCCATTTCTCTACATACTGCCCTTCTGCCTTTCAAAAAGTGCTTTTAATTCATCCCGAGTCCACCTCCGCCCTTTCCTCCTCCTATTGCCTCAGCAATTTCCCCATCCTGTCTTCCATATTAGTTAATTTTGCTTTTATTTTACATCTTTTATTCTGATAGAAGTTTAAGCTTATCATACACCACCGCAAAAATGCCTTGGATGCATCCCACATAATATGAATGCTCGCCATGCCTAGGTTCAACTCAAAAAAATCTCTTGCAACAGATTTTAAAGCCTGGACATCCTCCTCCCTACCTAACAGTCACCTGTCCATAGTCTGACTCCTCCCTTCCCTCTGATCAGCAACTGCAAGTTTCAAGTTCACCACAGCATGATCTGAAAATTGTATCAGCTTGTGCGCCACACTTTTCACATTCTCAATCTCCCTTCTATCTATCAGAAAATAATTCAACCGGGATGAATGCCCATATTTTTTTGAGTGATATGTGTAGCACCTTCTCCTTCCTGCTCTCTCTCTCCACATGTTCACTAAGCCAAGCTCTTCCAAAATAAAGTATAGACAGGCACATGACTTAGGTGCCCTCTGTTGGGTGCCCATTGAGGATCTATCTAATCCACTATCCATCACAACGTTAAAATCCCCGCCTATAACTATGGAGGAATCACAGTCCACCAGAGACAAAAACACTTCTCTTACAACTTCTGGATCATCTATATTCAGCCCATAAAACCCCACATATACCAGGGTCTTTCATTTCACCCTAAGCCTTGCTATTGCCCATCTTCCTTTCTGATCTGCTTTACTGTCAATGCCGTCTACACCTGAGTGTTGACAAGATCGCCACCCCTTTCATACAGCATAATTGATCTGTTTTAACCATATCCCCAATCCAAACCTCTTGCTGAAAGAGCCCTAAGCTATCTTTTTTCTGAAGATGTGTCTCCTGCAGTATCATGATATTCGCTCCATACTTTCTAAGGGAGCCTAAAACGTATTTTTGTCTATTCAGCACCCCTAACACATTCACATTCCATGACGCTAACGTTAGTCGTTGGTCATCCTCCCTATCCCTAGCCATCCTTTCTGCCCTTTCCATCCATCTTGCATCACTGTAGGAGTACAAAAATTCCTTACATCGCCAATGTGCCAATGAGGATAGTTTTGTTTTTTCTCCCTTATGTTACCCACCCCGTGACCCCATTCCCCACACCTTATCCCATGCCCTTCCTCCTGGGGAACCCTTCCTTCTATCTTTCTTGACATTCCTAATGTCAAGATTTAAGTTCTGCCTGTGGGGCACCCTTTATCCACAAGCTCCTCTCGTAGCGTGCCTACTAACTTTCCTTCCCCATTTTTACTTTTTGAATAAACTGGTCTACCTCCTAAGGATCCCTGAAATTATATATATTGTTCTCATGCATGACTTTTAACAGCGCAGGAAACTTCATCTAGGGCCTCGCTCCCACCTCCTTTAGCTCCTTCATCCTCTTCCCCAACTCCCACTGCCTATCCTGAGTCTGCCTACAAAGATCAGACCTTATGCTAAAACTCCCTCATTTCCCCTAGAGTGTCTTAACTTTAAGAGCTGCTCCAGATATTTCTTCCTTTACACTATATGTCAGGAAATTCACCAAAATCATTCTTGGTTTTCTTCGTCCCGGATTTATCTTAAAGGGTTCATGCCAGCCCCACTATCATTAAGTTGTTTCTCCTGGCATTATTTTCTGCTCTAATCCCAAGCTCCTCACTTTCCCCACATCCTGTGATACCTCTCTCCTCTCTTTCCACCCTGTTGTAACCCACAACCCAGTGATCCTGATTTCCCAGTGAGTCGCTTCCAACCTGCCATACCGGAAACCTGTTACCGACCTTAAGATTAAACACGGATGTCCCTGGGTCACTTTGTCTCCTCTGGCTCTCACTTGATTTCTGTATTGGGACTTCCTCACTCCTTGCTGTTTTCTCCATCATCAGTCCACCCACCCTGTTGTCCCTCACCTCTTCATCGAACATCTCCACCCTGTTCCTGTCCTCCTCTTCACTATCTACCATCCTCGTGACCTTATTCAGCTAAGTGCCCATGTTAGAAATTGGGTCTCTAATTTGCAGAGGTATACACCCTGTCCAAGTAGGGACCACATTCCTAGTAGGGTAAGCTAGATACACACTAAAAGATAACCTGTGCTCACCCTCTGGTGGCGTGGCACAGAGCAGTAAGGCTTATCTAAAGAGGCAATGTATAAAGTATTTGTGTAACACATACACAGAGTAACACAATGAATCCACCACAAAAAGCCTCCATGCAGGTTTGGAAAATAGGGAATATTTAACTGAGTAAAACAAGACCAAAACGGCAAAAATCCAATAAGTAGAATAAACCAAAAATAGTGTCTAGAAGTCAATAGCGCTAAAAGGTTACTTGAGATCATGCTGGACGAGGGTACATCCAAAGTTCAGGGAGACCGCAATGGAAAGCAGGCTGGCTGCAGGAGTCAAACAGGTCCCACTGACGAAGTACCTTGAATCGAGCAAAGCGTCATCATCGAGAGTACAATGCGTCAGTTCCAATTCAAGAAATTCGGATAGACGCGGCAAAGTTGAGTCTGGCTGCCAGGACTTCGGATTCGGTGCTGTGTCAGAGTCGAACATCGCAGTCAGGACCTCGTATCAGTGCTGCGTCATCATCGAGTAGCACAGGGATGTCTTCGGATCGGCACTGCATTGGTGTCGAAGGGCACTGCATCGGTTCTGATGGGCACAGTGGTGACGATGCTTCGGTTTTGTAGCAAAGCAGCTGCAGAAGCACTTCTGAGGCCCAGGACTGGAGGGGAGCACCTCAGGTAAGGGTAGGACTCATAGATGGCAGAGTCCAGCAGCACCAGCCGAGTTGCAAGAAGTCTTTTATGACCCTGAGACTTCAGAAAGCAGGAGGCACGCCAGCAAGCCCTTGGAGTTATTCTGGGTTCGAGTAAGATGGGTACAGTCCTTACCTTCAGCAGGGCAGAGATCAGCAGGCAGCAGGGCAGCTCAGCAAAGCAATGAAGCAGTTCCTTAGAACAGTCAGCCAAGCAGAGTGGAAATACTTGTAGCACAGCAGTCCTTACTCCTGACAGAGTTCTTCACAGGTCCATTAGTGTACTGTCTTGGTAGGGTCAGAGCCCCAGTACTTATATCCAAATGTTCCTTTGAAGTGGGGGTGACTTCAAAACAGCTCATTGAACAAGTCCCCTTTCATCCCAACCCTGTCTGCCAGGCTATCTGTGGAGGGTAATCAGCCTATTCAGGAAGACTATCAGAATGCAGATGAATGCAGATGAGTCCTCTGTCACACCCACCCTTCCTGTGTTTGTGGCTGTCTAGAGGGAATGCACAAGTGTAGATGTCACCCAGACGTGTATTGGAGACAGGCTACAGGCACTCACAGCCCAGTTAAGAGCAGAGAAATGTACACTTTCTAAAAGTGGTATTTCTAAAATACTAATGTTAAATCCAACTTTACCACTAAAGAGGATTTATCATTACCATTCCAAGGATATGTAACATGATGTAGCTACTCCTTTCTAATCAGGAATTACAGCTTAAAAGTGTTTGAAGGATATCCCAATGCTAGCCTATGAGAGCAGTAGGCCTCACAGTAGTGAGAAGCAAAGGTAGCTGTGTGTCACTACCAGGACATGTAGAACTTAAAAGTACATGTCCTACCTTTTACTTACACATCACCCTGCCTTTAGGGCTACCTATGGCCTACCTTAGGGGTGACTTATGTGTAATAAAAGGAGTAGTTTAAGATTTGGTAAGGGATTTTAAATGTCAAGTCGAAGTGGCAGTAAACTGCACACACAGGCCTTGCAAAGGCACGCCTTAGGCAGGTTTGAAAGGCCACTTGTGTGGGTGGTATAAGCAATGCTGCAGGGCCACTAGTAGCATTTAGATTACAGGCCCTTTGTATACGGTATACCACTTTAAAAGGGACTTATAAGTAAACTAAATATGTTGATTGTGTATACACCATTGTTACCATGTTTAGAGGAGAAACACATGCACTTTAACACTGGTTAGCAATGGTAAAGTGTTCAGAGTCCTAAAGCCAACAAAAAGGTCAGAAAAATGGGAGGAGGAAGGCAAAAAGTTTGGGGCGACCCTTCAGAGAGCCCCATTTTCCAACAGTCCACACTAAAAAATGACCTTACTGATAGGGTTATCTTGTTTTGGGTTTTTTGAGTGTTCTTCCCCCTTTGAATGCTTTTCACCTGCACTTTACAGGACTTCACAGTCTTTAACCTGATCTGTAACCCAGTTGCTTCTCCTATGTCCTCTCCTCTATTTCCTTGAGGTCCCTCTCATTTAGCCAGTTCAGCCTCAGACTATACCTACCTCAGACCATACCTACATGCCTCACGTGGACCCTCTACTCTTTTTCTCCATTTACCTCATCTGCTATTTCCCTGTGCATGTCCCCCCCGCTTTATTGCTTAGCTCTGTAGCTGCCAGCCCCTCCATGCTTTGAAATGTACAAACAGCTGGGACAGTTCTCCACAGCCCTGATCAGCCCCTTCCTTTGCCGCCACTACTGGCCTTAACTGAACCACCCACCTTAGTGCTGGCACCCTCATGAAGCTGTCCAGGCCCTTGCTCCTTATTTCCTTCTTTGCCCATTGCACAAGACTTGTGCTGCCGCTTCCAGATCTACCCCGTGGTGAGACCGCTTGCACCGCTGCTCGTTCCCACATCAACTCATGGGCTGCAAGCATCCAACACCTGTGTTCCGGCTCCATGAGATTCAGGTGGGTGGTTAATTCTTATTTTCCTGCCTTTCTTCTCCATTCCTCTCACTCACACCTTACACTTCCCTCACCCTTCACCAGTCCTCCAAACTCCCACTCACTGCCGAAACACCACATGAACCGCTTGCTTTCCTAATGTCACGCTGGCTCTGAAGGCAGACTCCCGACCTATCCCCTCACCTGGCTGGCATGTTCCCCCACCCAACTCCGCCCCCGGGACAGTTACTTGTGAACACTCTGTCACAAATGTGACGGATATTCCTTCCACCCTATTACAGGAACATTAGAACATAATGCTTTTGTGTTAAGTTGGACGGGAAATCTGTCCGTTTGTGATGGAGTACCTGTCCACCAAACTCTAAATCAGGTCGTCTCTGTTGAAACGCTTAATTAAGGTAAATGGCAGCACTTTGAAGCCTGTGTTATACCCATAATCCTCCTATAAGTCTATCTCACCCGCAATTATTGTTTATGTTGATAAACTAAAATGTACTTATCGTTTTCACTAATACTGTGAATCTCTGGTTTGCTAAAACGTACGAACTGTGCAGGGCCAGGTCTCTAGAACAGAATATCTGTCTTTTATGCCTCCCAGAGAGGTGTGTTGAGCAAACATTCACGACTTGGCCTATTACTCAAAGAGAATGTATTTTTTTTTTTTTTTCCAACTTTATTTATTTGCATTTTCAAAAGAAACATTTACAAAAAAGAAAATAGTTGGTCAGAAGTACAGCATAAGCATTCTACGGTGAGCAATCTGGTCAAATGGCTTGCAGTAGATACATCTCTTATCCAATATACAGGTAGCTTGGGTCTTGACATGCATCCGCACCTACAGTGTTTGCTTTGAGGTCACAGCAATCGTCGCGGCCAGTTAGCTGCGACATCTATAGTTAACATTACTTATGCCACCTATGGAGGATTGAGGTATCGCACAGTTATGCCCCCTAGACCCTAAGGTGTCTGTGGTGTCTGAATAGGCGTAGCATTTAGCTCTTGCAACCGTTGTAGGTACAACAACAGAGGTTGCCAAATATCTACCGGTCTGGAAGCCGGCGGCTGTAGTTGGGCATACACATCGCTAGTGGTGTTGCAATATGTCATGCTGTGCAACCATGTGTGGAGTGTAGGGCCTGTTTTACATGCCCACTTAAGGGCCACTTCGCGTTTAGCAAGCAGGAGAGCCATCGCTACAAAACGACGCCGGGATCTAGATAGGTCATGGACATACCCCAATAGGGCGAGGAGTGGCAATGGCGTTATTTCCGCCTCAACCATCTTAGATATCTCTCGGAAGATTGATTTCCAATAGTCCTCTATCTTAAGGCACGTCCACGTCATGTGCGCAAAGTCTGCATCCGGGGCACCACATCTCGGGCAAGCGTCCGACCATGCTGGGTCAATGCGATGTAACTTGTGAGGGGTGATATATACACGCCGCAGGAACTTAAACTGCAACAGTTTATGGCGGTGATTCGGCGACACTTTTCGCGTTTGTGCGCAGCAGCGATACCATTGGACGTCAGTTAAGGGGTGTCCTGGATCGCCCTCCCATGCAGCCCTCACCGCTGCATCTCTACTCGGGAGCCGTGCTATCGCCCCCTTATACAGTTTGGCAACCAGGTGGTTCCCATCCCCGCCACTAATGACCTCGGTCAGGAGAGGAAATTCAGTGGGTGCCAAGGGATAGCTCTCCATGGATGCACGGAGCGCCGTTTGTACGCGCAGTAGCACAAAGTGGTCCAAAGTCGTAGCCTCCCGGAGGCGAGGATCCTCAGTGCGCGAAAATATGTGCCCCCAGGGAACAAGTCTCCAAATGTAATCAGCTGGAATTTGGACAGCGTTCGTTTGACTAGCGTCTCCTGCAGGATGGGTATCCAACTGTTAGCGGCCAAGGGCAGAGCGTGGGAGTACAACGTACTCATACCTGTCACCCTCGCCAACTTGAGCCAGGCCCAACTCGTGGTGGACAGTGTTTGGATATCCCGCGGGTCTCTAGGGAAGCCGCGCGGCAGCAGTGCGTTGAGTGGGGCCGGAAATGCCAGGTCCGCCTCAGGCCGATAATATGGGATCCGAATATCCGTGTTATACCAGTGGCGAGCAAAACTCGCCTGGGCAACCAGGTAATAAATTTGCAGGTTCGGAACGCCAAATCCACCTCTCTCGTAAGGCAGTACCAAAGTGTCCCATCCAACCCGGGGCTGCCTGCCACCCCACACTAGCCTCCCAAGCAAGGTGCGCAATCTCGAAAAAAACTATTATAGAGAGGGATTGGGATGTTCGTGAAAAAATACAAAAATTGCGGCAACACCACCATTTTTATTATGGCTATTCGGCCTGCCATTGATAGAGGGAGACGCAGCCATCGTTCTATGTTATTTTCGAGCCTCTCGACCGCCGGGCCATAGTTCAGCTGCAGGACACGGTCCCGGTCCCTGTGAATATGGATACCCAGGTATTTGACCGAGCTGTCGCACCAAGTCAATGGGTAGTCCCCTGCTCTAGCACAAACCGCCTCAGTCAGCTGGAACACTTCTGATTTGTCCCAATTTATGTGTAAACCCGACAGGGCGCCATATCTAGCAACCTCACCGAGCAGCGGTGGTAAGTTGTCATCAGGCCGCCGCACATAAAGTATTATGTCATCGGCGTAGAGTGTGAGCAGCAATGGTCCAGTCTTAAATTGCAGGCCGCGGTGGCTGTGCTTACTCTGTAAGTGGCGCACCAACGGATCTAACGCCAGTATGAAAAGGAGAGGGGACAGGGGGCATCCCTGCCGCGTGCCACGAGTGAGAGGGAACGCCCTAGTCCGCGTGCCATTGAGGCGGATACAGGCCGTTGGTTGAGTATACAGCAGTCTGATCACAGCCATAAACCGCTCAGGCATCCCCAGATTGCGCATGGTGGCATAGAGAAATGGCCATTCCAAGGAATCGAACGCCTTTTCAGCGTCCAATAGCACCGCCGCAGCCGGCAGAGTCGGTTCAATCCTATTCAGTGTAGTGAATAATGTGCGTGTGTTCAATGCCGTGGATTTATGCGGAATAAAGCCCGATTGCGCCGGGGATATGTGCCGCTCGATGATCAATGCAAGCCTAATGGCTATCGCTTTAGCAAAGATTTTATTGTCAAAATTCAACAACGACAGGGGCCTGTATGAGGAACATTTCAGGTGGTCCTTGCCGGGTTTAGGTATTAGGATTATAACTGCTTCTCTTAGAGTGGGCGGGAGTATCCCTTATCCACTGCCTCCTGAAATACGTCAATAAGATGTGGAACTAAGAGATCTTTGTACTTTTTATAAAAGCAGCCTGTAAAGCCGTCTAGACCAGGCGCTTTAGAGCCATCGAGCGCATTGATGGCGTCCGATAATTCCCCCTCAGTGAAGTGTTCGGCCAGGAACTCCTGGTGGGCCTTGTCCATCCAGGAGAGGAGATCTCGTCCAGGTACTCCTGACAATCCTCCAGGGTTGAATCCGTCTTAGAGGTGTATAGTTCTATGTAGTATTTAAGCACCTCTCGTAGTATTCCTACATTTCCCGTTATCCGCTCCCCGAATCCCCGGTAAGTTCAGCTATGTATGTTGGTTTGCGTGAATGTTGCATCAATCTTGCCAGCGTCCTGCCGGGTCTCTCTTCCTCCCCGTACCGTCGAGCTATGGCATATTTGCCCAGATATTTGGCTTCTCTATCCGCGGCCGCGCTGAACTCAGCTAGCAGAGCAGCGCGCTTAAGCAGATCAGGAGGGTCCGCATCCTGTGCACTACTATCAAGGTCCCTAAGTTTTGTCTCTACCTGCGCAATCGTGTGGCGAAGTGACCGAAGCACTCCAGCATGTTTGGAAATGCATATACCCCTTGTGTATGCCTTAAACGCCTCCCAAAGGGTGGCCTTGGAATCTACGGAGCCAACGTTCAACTGAAAGTAGTCCACGATAGCTTCACCTAGTTCAGCTGCAAAAGCCGAGTCCTGTAGGGCCATATCTGGGAACCGCCAAGTGGGCTCTACCCCTCCAGCCCTCGGGATCTGTAAGTGTGCCAATACTGGGGAGTGGTCAGATAACGTTCGCGGTAAATGTGTGACGTCTTTAAGCCAAAGTATCGCAGCCGCCGAAAGGCACCAGTAGTCAAGGCGTGTCCAGGTGTTGTGCGGTGCAGAGTAGTGTGTGTATCCTAAATCGCGGACATAGTGGTGTCGCCATGCATCTACCAAATCTAACTGTGCCATGGCATCCTGCAGGCGCACCTCGCGCGTGGTTTGGTGGCTGCTGTACGTGAAGTGCTATCTAGCTCCGGGTTAAGTGTCAGATTAAAATCACCTCCCAGATATATGTAGTCTGCCCCCATGCGGAGAATGTGTGAATAAATGTCGTTAAAAAACTCAGGGTCGTCTACATTCGGGGCATAGACATTAACAAAGAGTACAGAGTGTTCCAACATGTAGCCTTTAACCAACACATATCTCCCGCCCGTATCCCTGTATACCTCCTCCTCCCGGAAGGGTCAGTCTCCTGTGAATGAGCACTGCCACTCCTCAGGCATAGGAGCTGTAGCCAGCAAAGTATCTATGTGCCCCCAGGTAGCCGCCACTGGTGAGTTAGCATTCATAGTCAAATGAGTTTCCTGCAGGAAGGCAACATCCACCTGGTGGCGCTGTAAGTAATTTGTCACTTGCTTACACTTGCGGGCATTATTAAGACCCCGAACATTCCAAGATATCAGGGCCACATTGGCCTCTGCCAGAACCTTGCTAGCCATATTCCACAACAATTGGACCAATTGACATTCGTATTCTGGAAACAGGCATGCTAAACCGCAAAGGAAATACGACTAAACATACAAATCGTAGTCTTGACCAACTATCCCAAAACCCCCTCCCACCACCCATCCACCCCACGAACTGTGGGGAAAGACCCCGTCCTCGTTACAATGCCAAAATGTGAAATCAAACAAAAAAGCACAACAATAGAACCCCAAAGGAACAAATAAGTGTGCATCCGCACTTGGGAGGTGACAACACCCCGCCATATCCCCCATAATATGTCATACCATAACAATATATTCGCACATCCGTGGCGGCACCTTAAGGCGCTAGCAGTGCAAAGCCGTGAGGAGCAGCGACAAAAACAGTGGCATAGCGCTCAACGGCAACAACTTCAGAATAACAGCACAGTACCAAGAGCTAACCAGTACCAAACAGTTGTGCACTCGTTCCTGAGTCCGGAATGTCCTGAGAGTGCGATGGAGATGTGACAGTGTTCTTCTTCGCGGCATTGGAATATTGATGGCAGAACTCCTGGGCTTCGTGGAGAGTATCAAAAATCCGAGACCGTCCGTCCACATCCACCTTGAGGCGCGCAGGGTACAGCATTCCATAGCGCAGGCCCAGCTTCCGCAGAGCCGCCTTGACCCCTGCATATTTCCGGCGTGCCTCCTGCACCATCGCTGTAAAATCAGGGAATAGGGAGATGTTGGAGCCCTGCCAGTTCAATTGACCCTTCTCCCGGGCCAGACGCAGAGCAGTGTCCCTATCCCTGAAATTCAAGAGGCGGGCTATAATCTGGCGGGGAGGGCACCCCGGATTCGGGCGCGGCCCCTGGATACGATGTGCTCATTCTACTACAAAGGCGTCGGTGAACGATTCCCTGCCAAAGAGGTCCGTGAGGAGTTTCTCGACAAAGAGGTCCAACCTGCCCGTGTTTGTGGTCTCGGCCACTCCCATAATGCGGATGTTACTCCTGCGTCCCCGGGCCTCCAAATCCTCATTCTTCAGCACTACAGATTTGAGGAGCCTCTCCATTCTCTCGTGCTTTTTAGCCGTTTGAGCCGCGCCATCCTCCAGATCTGAGATTCTGCTCTCCGCCACTGTCAAACGCCCCTCATGCTTGTCCAACCGGGCCCCCATTGTGTCTAAACGCCGATCAAGGGCATCAAATCTGGTGTCCAGGGCCTTGAAGCCTGCCCGCAGCTCAGCCAAGAGACCCTCCGAACCCGCTGCCGTCATTGTGGGAACCTCGCCGCCCTCCGCCATGGTGGACTGTTGCGCCGCCGTGCCAGGCCCTGAGGCTTTGAAAGGTAGCGTGCCTTGTCGGGGTCCTTGCGCCCCATACCCCCTATCGTGCTGCGCAACTTGGCCAGCTATGGCTATGAGCAAATCCCTTAGCTAAGCACAGTGAATCAGCCGCGACAGGTGCCACCCAGCCACAGCAGCAGGAACAACCCCCGTAGCCTCAACCCAAGCTGCAACAAAACTGCGGCACTAGGGGCAGGTAGAGCAGGGCTGTGATGGTAACCGGTGTTTAAGGGTGGACATCCGACACGTGTGGCTCCAACAGGCAAGGCAACCAATGGTAGGCAGAGGGCCCCAGTAATCCCAGTCGCTTCCCAGGTTAGCAGCGCTGACAGGGCGTCCTCGCAGGCCGGCTACGCGGCGCAGTGCCGCCGATATCTGCGCAGGTCAGGCATTAGGAGAAGGCATCTGTGGGTGGCCCCGCCTGGGCGGGATGGGCACGGGCCGCCGATGGAACGCGGGGGGGAGGGGGCATGGGGGCACAGCCGCGGGGGCAGAGCTCCTACCGGGTGCACGCCACGACCGACCTGCAATCTCGTCCGCGGCCCCTGTCGCCGCGGGGCTCCCAAGGAAGCCAGCACCCAACCATGGTATAGGGGGAGCCTCAAACCCCACCGCAGCCGCTTACCTCCCCAACCGCCAGCGTCCAATCCAGTCCTCCAACGCGGCTCCGGCACGCGCCGAGCTACGGCTCACCGCCGCACGCGAGGCCCCGGCTTCAGGCCCAGCCTCAGGCCCCACCACGCCACAACACCCTCCTCGGCGCCGATCCACGCCGCGAACACCAGCCGGTCCGTATCTGCGTCCGCCGCTACCCCCCAGCTTCACACGTCACCAGGAGTCATTCTGCAGGTGATATGGACATCTATGCCGCCACAGTGAGCACTAGGAAGGAGGCTTACGGCGGAGCTACCAGCCTACACGGCCATCTTGGTCGGTGGCTAGGCCACACCCCACTCAAAGAGAATGTATTGTTTCGTTTTCGTTCAACAGGATAAGGTCAGACAATGTGAGAATAAGATTGTGCGAAAAAGGACACAATCACAAATATACAACACAAATCAGAATTCTTGAGCAAGCAGAAAAGTGGTAGGTATTCGAGACAACAGGTAGTGTACACTTGAGATAAAAAAAAAGAGAGAGACGGTGAACCATTCTACTGGCAAGACTCGGGAAAACAACCCAGTGTTCCTGTGAATGTGGTCCGAATGTTTCCTGTGTAAATAAAGCATCTTTTCAGATACTGTTGATTTTGCTTTATAAACTGCACTTACATAAGTTTTGACTTTGTTCTATTTTGTCAAAGGGAAACCAATATGATCCAAACCCCGGGGACTTTAGATACATTGCTACCCATAGCATTGGCCTATCTGTGAAAGTCCTCTGAAATCATCAAGAATTCCCAGGGCCGATTTACGAAGTGTGGGGTGATGCTATACCTTTGATGCAGTTGCAGTAAATACTTCGTATTCCAAGTTTCCTTCAGGAAAATTAGAAATTACACGTTGAATCACTATTTTACCCTTCAAAATAACCATGCATTGGATTTCAACACACATGCCCCCCCTTCCGCCCCCTGCAAGATTCAGTGGGTTTGACCAGCATACATTTTACAGGGCAAAATCATAGGGGGCGAGAATGTCACCACATTACTTGAAATTCTGCTCCCCTGTGTAATGGGACCAGAATTTACCCCCAGCTTGTAGTAGTGTAGAGTAGGCTTTTATCATACATTCGTAGAACTTTGCAAAATGCTGCCTCAAAGGCAGCATAAATGATAGTGTGGCAAGTCGTGTTGCTATGGCGTAAAAATTGTTACGCACCATAGAAATGTATATAAGCTCTCATTACCCTTTCTTACTGTATTAATGGAGGTTGCGAGGGTTTGTTAAGCAGAAACTGTAGGTTTCAAATAGAACACCGCTTTCACTAGTTTTACCGCGAAAATAACCTCGACCATGCATTTCTTATGTAATTCTTTTGGTCATGTTTCCCACGTTAAATCTTACTTTTTAAATATTAACACTGCAAATATGAGAATATACTCGTGAGAAAGCACATATTCTCAAGTAACTGACCAGTCTTCGCCTTTAACAGCACCAAAGTAAAAGATGGACATTTTAGGCTGTGAGAGGATGCTTGACTACATCAAGTGATGGGAGGACATTTCTGAGCCTTGAGAGTTTTGCATTTTGAATTAGTTTGCGATCTATTCCGAGTCAAATTGAGCTGTCCGCTTTAATTAGCAAAGGGATGAGCGCCAGGGCTTGATTTATTACTAGACTTCAGGGTGACTGAACTCGAGGGTGGTTTGTCGGTCTTGCTCATCAGTTAGGGGCCTCCAGATTGAAGGGTCTATTATTTCCCAGAAATGGCCTGGGAGAAAGTTTACAATGTATCTATCATGTTCTGCTTCACCTGACGAGGAGCAAATACTGTAGGAGGAAGTAAAGAAAAGATTTCAAGAAACCCAGAGAACCATTGCAAATTCAGGTACAAATCCGCCGTCCACCAGTTTGTTTTCAATGTACAAAATCACCAACTCTAGAAAAACAAGCATTTGTAATGCAATCGGTCTCGCCTTTGGGACCTTATATGTATTTAGCTATGCAGCACATTAGCCTGGGTGCTGAAACATCTACTGTTCTTTAACATGGAGGGAAAGTAAGCACCAAACTGCGTGACATGCCAGGTATGGGAACACATGGAGAGAAATATTGCCTTTCAGCGGGAATTGGTATAGTCCAAAGCTCCGTTTTTAATATAAGATCAGGGCCTTCGGTGGTCATATCACTGAAAATACAATATTTGAAAAAATATTACTGTCCACGGGTGCTCGTGGAAGACAATTTCTATTGACTGGAATCTAGAGAATGCTAAAGTGATTCTGGTATTTTACTGACCTCTGCTGGTCGTTTTCTATCAAGAAAGTTAAATAGAGGCAGTTGAACAGAAAAAAAGTCCCTAAGCGGAAGCAGACAAGTCCTAGGGCTGATCTCGAGAGCCCACAAAGTACATACACATATAAGTATATAATAAGTATATACTAAAGTATATACAAGAGGTCTCGAATGCTCGACTTAACAACGCCAAAGTAGCACAAGCAGGCTACCGGTGTCCCGAATAAGAGAAGCTTTCCGAATACAGTGAGAGTAGGCTCAGTGCGACATCTCAGCAAATGGTTGCAGTCTTTGTTCAAAGAAACACAATACGAGACCTACATCAGGGCCATCATTTCATTCGTAACATGTTTTTATCTGTTAAGCAGGCACTCGCATTGAGACATCTGTTTTTGAGTAATGGATTTTAACCTGCTATAAACTGCGACATTAAGACAAAACAACGCATAATTGTGAATTCTCACAGGAGACACCTGCCAAGAAACTGGCACCTGCACCTTCAAAAGTGCCAGTCGCTTAAGGAAGGATTTTAAGACTATGATACTATTAGAGAAAAAAGCAAATGAAAGAAAAATAAAGAGATTTGATCAGTATGATTCGTTTCACTAAAATGATTCATGGTAGGTTTATTTTTTCAGTCATACATTTGGTTACTAATTCTTATAAATACGACTCTCGCCGCATATTATTGACTGCTTGGTGCATGATTCCCTCTCAAGGAGTGCTTTCATGCAATGGTTGAGGGACTATTTGCAGAAAAATTCACTCGATCACCACATATTCAATTCTTTATCTCAGACATGCACTGCATAGAGGAAATAATCGTTTTGTATTTTTATTTCACTACTGTAGTCTTTTTTATCACAGTGTAAGTGCAAGCCAAATCTTAAGATAGCTGCATAATTGCTTTTTCATGTTTACACTTAAGGCGAATTAGCCCCAAAATAACTGAATTGTCTTGTGAGGTTCTGGCTCCTGATATACCCCATCCTCCTTGCTACTATAGCAGCAGCTTCTCATGTTTCTAGGCCACAGCTTATATTTTCACCATGCCTGTCCGCTCAGGTGATGCAGCGCATTCTACTTTGCCCAATGCATTGTGTACAAATAGAGTGACCAGCGGCTCTTCTCCTGCCCACAACATGTGGCTCTCCTGCTTGTAAGCACTCCTGCTTGTTCTCTGGCTCTGCCTCTTTACTCGGGTCCCGAGTAGAGGCACTTCTGTCCTCCCCATCTGTCTACCTCCTTCATCAAAACCATAATCACAACCACTTCTGCCATTTCCACCACCATTACCAACACCATGACCATTATTACTACCATTGCCACCACCTCCATTGCCATTATATTTACCATCCCCACCATAATTACCTTTGTGACCACCATTACCATGACCACCACATCCACCATGACTGCCACCAGCGTTACTACAAGCACTATTACCTCCACCAAAGCCAACACCATCATTACCATAATTCTAACAATTGCCATCTCCACTACCCCAACCACCACTACCATGATCACCATTACCAGCGTTACAATCAATCAATCAATCAATCAATCAATCAGGTCACTTATAAAGCGCACTACATACCCATGAGGGTCTCAAGGCGCTGGGGGAAGAGGGGGGGGGGTGCTGCTACTGATCGAAGAGCCAGGTCTTGAGGAGTCTTCTGAAGGCCAGTAGGTCTTGTGTCTGCCGAAGGTTGGTGGGGAGGGTGTTCCAGGTCTTGGCGGCGAGGTGGGAGAAGGATCTGCCGCCGCCGGTCGATTTCCGGATGCGGGGGACTGTGGCGAGGGCGAGGCTGGTGGAGCGGAGCTGGCGGGTGGGTGTGTAGAAGCTGAGTCGTCTGTTGAGGTAGGCTGGTCTGGAGTTGTGGAGTGCTTTGTGTGCGTGGGTGAGGAGCTTGAAGGTTATCCTCTTGTTGACAGGGAGCCAGTGCAGGTCTCTCAGGTGGGGTGTGATGTGGCTGCGGCGGGGGATGTCGAGGATAAGACGTGCAGAGGCGTTCTGGATGCGTTGCAGCCATCTCAGGAGCTTAGCCGTCGTTCCTGCGTAGAGGGCGTTTCCGTAGTCCAGCCTGCTGGTGACGAGGGCCTGGGTGACTGTTTTTCTTGTTTCGGTGGGGATCCACTTGAAGATCCTGCGGAGCATTCGGAGGGTGTTGAAGCAGGATGAGGAAACGGCGTTGACCTGCTTAGTCATGGAGAGGGTGGGGTCGAGGATGACCCCTAGGTTGCGTGCGTGGTCGGTGGGTGTCGGGGCTGTTCCCAGTGATGTCGGCCACCAGGAGTCGTCCCAGGCTGAAGGGTTGAAGCCAAGGATGAGGACCTCCGTCTTGTCCGAGTTCAGCTTCAGGCGGCTGGTCCTCATCCATTTGGCGACGGCCTTCATTCCTTCGTGGAGGTGGGTTTTGGCGGTGTGAGGGTCTTTGGTGAGGGAGAGGATCAGCTGGGTGTTGTCGGCGTAGGAGATGATGTTGAGGTTGTGCTGTCGTGCGACGTGGGCGAAGGGTGCCATGTAGATGTTGAACAGCGTCGGGCTGAGGGAGGAGCCTTGGGGTACGCCGCAGATGATCTTGGTAGCCTTGGATCGGAAGGGGGCGAGGCGGACGCTTTGAGTTCTGCCGGAAAGGAAGGATGTGGTCCAGTCCAGGGCCTTCTCTTGGATCCTGGCGTTGTGAAGGCGTGTTCGTAGTGTGTGGTGGCAGACCGTGTCGAAGGCGGCTGATAGGTCCAGGAGGATGAGGGCTGCTGTTTCTCCATTGTCTAGCAGGGTCCTGATGTCATCGGTGGCGGCGATGAGGGCGGTTTCGGTGCTGTGGTTGCTGCGGAAGCCGGACTGGGTAGGGTCCAGGATGTTGTTCTCCTCGAGGTAGCGGGTCAGTTGTTTGTTGACGATTTTCTCGGTGACCTTCGCGGGGAACAGGAGCAGAGAGATGGGTCGGAAGTTCTTGAGGTCCTTGGGGTCTGCCTTGGGTTTCTTGAGTAAGGCGGTGATCTCGGCGTGCTTCCAGCTTTCCGGGAAGGTTGCTGTCTCGAAGGAGATGTTGATTATTTTCCGGAGATGGGGCGCGATGGCTGTACTGGCTTTGTTGAAGACGTGGTGAGGGCACGGGTCTAGCGGTGAACCGGAGTGGATGGTGTTCATGATCTCGCTGGTGTCCTCGTCGTTGATGTTGGTCCAGGAGAGCAGGCGGTTGGTGGTCGTGGGGGCAGTGGTCTCGGTGGTTGCCGGGGCGGTCGTGCTGTTGAAGCTGTCGTGGATGTCGGCGATTTTGCGGTGGAAGTAGGTGGCCAGTGAGTCGCACAGGTCTCGCGACGGCGGGATGTCGTTGGTGTTGGAGCTGGGGTTGGAGAGTTCCTTCACGATGTTGAAGAGCTCTTTGCTGTTGTGTGCGTTGTTGTGTAGGCGGTCTTTGAGTGAGGCCCTTTTGGCGGATCTGATGAGGTGATGGTGACTGCGGGTGGCGCTCTTGTGGGCGGCGTAGCTGTCCGCTGTCCGTTCGTGGAGCCAGATCTTCTCCAGTTTTCGGCATGTTCGTTTGGAGGCCTGGAGGTCTTCGGTGAACCAGGTGGCTTTCTTGCTGGTGTGGCTGTTGGGCGGATTCTTGAGCGGGGTGAGGGTGTTGGCGCAGTCGTCGATCCACTGTCTGAGGTTGCGGGTGGCGGTGTCGGGGTCGGAGGGTTCGGCGGGTGGGCTCAGGGCGAGGTGGTGGTTAGCTGGTCTTCGGTGACTCTGCTCCAGCAGCGGCGAGGCATTTGTTGGGTGCGGTGGTGCGTGGTGGGCTTCCTGTAGGTGAAGTGGATGCAGTGGTGGTCGGTCCAGTGGGGTTCGGAGGTGTGGTTGAAGGAGACGTGTGGGCTTGCGGAAAAGATGGAGTCTAGCGTGTGGCCGGCGGCGTGGGTGGGTGTTGTCACGAGCTGTCTGAGTCCGAGGGTGGCGAGGTTGTCGATCAGGGTGGTGGAGTTGGTGTCCTTGTTGTTCTCGAGGTGGAAGTTCAGGTCCCCGAGGAGGATGTAGTCCGTGGAGGCGATGGCGTGTGTGCTGACAAAGTCAGCGATGGAATCGCTGAACTGTGGTCGGGGTCCGGGGGTCTGTAGATGAGGGTTCCTCTGAGGGTGGTGTTGGGATCGGTGTGGATCTGGAATTGCATGTGTTCGGCGGTGCTGAGGGTGTCGTCGGTGTTGGTTGAGACTCTGAGGGTGTTCCTGTGGGCGATGCCTCCTCCGACTCCGTTGGTGCGGTCCCTGCGGGTGATCTTGTAGCCGTCCGGGATGGCAATGGCGATGTCGGGGGCTGAAGCGGGGTTCAGCCAGGTCTCCGTCAGGAAGGCGACGTCTGGGGAGGTTGAGTCGAGAAGGTCCCAGAGTTCGATGGCGTGTTTGCGGGCGGAGCGGGTGTTGAGGAGGATGCATCTGAGGTAGTTGGGTTCTTTCCTGGGCGGTGGTTTGGCGGGGCGGGTGCTGGCGAAGCTGCAGTTCCGGCAGGTGAAGGGCCCTTGGGTGCGCTTCGGGGTGGCCCGGTAGCAGGCGTGATCTTTTCCGGAGTTGAGTGCGTGGAGGGTGCTGGCGTCGTATCGGCGTCTGTTGATGTGGCGGGCGCGGGGGATGCACGGACCAGGGGTTCTGGCACTGGGCGCCGTCCAGGCGCAGACGGGCGCAGACGGGCTTGCCTTAGGCGCGCCTTCAGCGCGCCAGCGGTGCGCCCGCTGCGCACGTCTGCTGCGCGGCCGCCATAAATGGGGAGGTGGGAGGGAGGAGCAGGGAATGGAGCAGCGAATGGGCAGTGAGGGGGCGGGGCCGCAGGGGCGCAGCGGCGGGAAACAGGCACAGAGGAAAACGAGCACAATCAGGGGCAGCAAGGGGGCACAGAGGAAAAAAGGAGCACAATCAGGGGCAGCAAGGGGGCACAGAGGAAAAAACGAGCACAATCAGGGGCAGCAAGGGGGCACAGAGGAAAAAACTGGCACAATCGGGCAGCAAGGGGGCACAGAGGAAAAAACGAGCACAATCAGGGGCCATTATCTCCATGGTCATTTTTACTCTCATCACCCCCACCACAATTACCATTATAAATTCTATCACCATCATTGCCATCACTATTATTACCATTACCACCACCACTAATTCCAACACTACCACCACCATTGCCACCCCACCATCCTTACCTACATCACTTCCACCATTACGAGGACTACATTACCATAACCACTGCCCCAGCATTTGTGCATACCTCTGTTTACATGCATTTTCACATTAAAGCCAGACCTAGCAACCATTCCAGTGCTTGTTAGTTTTGGTGCCGTGCCACTAGTGACAAGCTACTTCATTGGTATTGCTGGGATAGTGGAATTTGCAGAAAGTAATATTGTGCTTCACTTTTTCTTTCACCGAAAATGAGTGTTTGCCAACGTGCTTCATGCTGAAATGTGTATTGAAAAGTATGGCACACTAGCCAAGTTTTATGATAGTTGAAGCTGAACGTAAAATGAAAAACTTTAATTTGGCATTTTGAACCTTAAATGAACATTGAGGAGTGGAGCAGCATAATTTGGGCTCCACTCTTTCATGTGTAATTAGGCCACCTATATGTGTATGTATGGCCTTATGCATTTGTGATATAACCTTATTACCGGAATGTAGTGCTCTTGAACATATACAGAAAGTGCATATACTGTGTAATCTTGACATTTATATGAGTGTGCATATTAACATTTCCTTTACAGTATCAACGATTTGCAGTTCTCATATATATCTATATCTGTGTGGTTTGAATGACGTATTTCTCACATGTTTACGTATTTCTTTAAATAATACTCTCCATTTATTTCATAACTAAAAATTTACCTATTCGAATAGTGCTCTACACCTATATTGTAACTGTATAAATAACTGTATATGTATTTGTAATCATGCATTTAAAATGTGTACTGAAATGCTTGCCATACTAAAGTGGACCAAAGCCTCAAGCTTTTGGATTTCGCAATGTTTAATTTTATTGTGAAAGCTTGCTCTGGATTCAATGTTTTTCTCTCCTTTGCACGTTCAGTTACATGAACTCTTGGTCAAAGCAAGGCACATTGTGTGAAAGAGATAGTAAGGCTCAAAAGGAGTATCTTTTGGCAAGGATAAGAGGACTTAACAAAGCGAGGGAGGACTACTGTCCGAGCGTAATATGGAGACATGAAGCATTCAAGGACGTTTTACTGTGTGGACCAAAGGAAAGACGTCTCAAGTGTAGTTGCCAAATTCTTGTTGTTTGAAGATGAAAATTAATTAATTAGACACGTGACCTGGAATTCTGGAAGGTTCTTTTGGTGGGTATAATTGGGAATTGCACTTTAGCTTTGCTCAGATTCCCCTTTAGACTCTAAGAGGTACAGACCTGTTTGGGACATCTCTGTTGTACGACTTTATGCTATACAATATACTTTACCTTTGAGAACTTCTACCGAAGTTCTGGTATGCTGACACCTTTCTCTGCTTCCCTGATTAATAGGGTTTCCTTGATTCCCAGCTAGAATAGGGGTTAGTAGGTCTTCCTAGACAAATTCATGTATAGGCTAGAGGATCAAAACTTTCAATTTACTCACCAGACGTTGTTTCTTATTCTTTGTCTAATAACTACCGAATTCCTCATTTGAGTTCTGTTATTGAGGATCAATTGTATACGTTGATTCGGATATCCGTAAGTGATTCTGTATTTTTATACTATGTCTCTGCGACTGCTTTATGTCATCTTGGCTTTGAATTTATAATAAATACATACTAAAGCCCATCAATCGATTGACCTTTACTGTGTGACTAAATGGGTTACACTGTGAATGGTAAATTGTAGTTGATCCTAACTCCTTTTATTCCTCAGGCACCGAGATCTTTCCACTGCAGGGGCCCAGTAAGGAGTCCATGTTTAATGCATTCTCAGTAGAAAGCCCGACTGCAAATGCTTATCATGCTCCAAAAGATACAAAAGTGTACAAGGGAATTGCATTTGAAAATCAACATGAAAATGGGCATGCATATAAATTTAACTTTGAGTTCCCCCTGAAACAATGCTAACAATGGTTGTCATGAGGAAAGGAATGCATTGGTCTTATATCTTAGGGGCCGATTACGATGGCCGTCAGACCTTTACCGACAGCCAGCAGTTGGTGTTCTCACAGCCATCGCATACAGGTTTACCGCCTGCCATATTACAATGGCAGGCGGAGTGATGGTGGTTGCATCTGACTGGCTCCTTGAGCCCACCAGTGCAGCGTAGGGCCTCATATTTCCTACAATGGTGGCAGTGCCTACCAGGCACCGCCGTAGGATTACGATGTCCTTTTCCGCCTGCCTATTCATGGTGGTTAGCCGCCATCAACAGGCAGGCGGAAAGGGATATTGGGGGCCCATAGCGGGCCCCCCTTCCTTCTTGGCCCTAAGCTGTGGGCACTGGGGAAAATCCCTGGTGCCCCCCTACATATCCCTGCGCCATGTGGCAGGCACCACATGGTGCCTGCCACGTAGTGCAGGGATATGTAAAGTGTTTCTTTTTTGCATTGCGGCAAGTACTTCAGCCAGCATCTCCCGCCGCAATGCAAAATATAGGCATTTCG
The DNA here is from genome assembly GCA_963921515.1 of Calotriton arnoldi. Lineage (NCBI taxonomy): Eukaryota > Metazoa > Chordata > Amphibia > Caudata > Salamandridae > Calotriton > Calotriton arnoldi. Next base: position 8,998 of record CAWUFW010024689.1, on the reverse strand, counting down.
ACCGCCGTGGTGGCGGTCGCATCATAATGCCTACTACAGGACCGCCTGCAGCCTGTCGGGCGGTCCCGTCTTCGATATGTTATGTCCGCCCGCCATCGTAATGTTAGATTTAAAATTCCGTTTCTCATGATGCCTCTGTCGTGCTGTTTTAGATTAGCAGTGTGTGGCTAAATTACATGTATTGATGTTCACATCCAGTAGCCCGTCAAGTATTCCTTGCAGTATGCAGGCCTCATTAGCCAGTGTGACTCCATTTTGTATTTCACAATCGTTATTAGACTGCTTGAGCTGTGCTTGTACTAGGCCTCATTCTTCAAATCTGCTAGCTTCAGCAGAACACTGTACTTCCTTATTATTTTCTCTCCTGTTCAAGGCTGTAACCCGACTTGCTAATGAGCTGATGTTCTGTCTCCACATTCCAATCTCAATGTGTAACTCTGCTCCCACGTTAGGAGATGCTGAGACTCGGCACAGTGGCCTTGGACCACTGATAGAGTGTACCCATCTGGCAGGTGTTAGCTCATCCTTGTGTACCCCTCTTTGTCTCTTGCTGCCTTCTGTGGAAAGTTACTGGGTGGGTGTGTCTTGTGCTCCTGCTGAAATGTATAATTGTTATTCCTATACCTGGGAGAGTCAGTCCCTCTCCAGTCATCTTAGGGTGCAGGTCATGACGGGCTCCTCTGCGGAGTATAGGTAATAAATGTTTGTTTGTATTCTCTACTGTCTGATCGACTCTTCATTTGGGAAGGCGTAGCAGGTGGTCATAAGTACCCACGTGGCCCTAGAGGGCCCCGTCCTTCAGTTGGCGCCCAAACAGGGCCCGCGCAAAAGGGCCCCCTCACCCGTAATCGGGTTCGTAGGGGCCGCGGTGGTGTCTGGTCGGTCGGGCGGATCGGGGCCCCTCACATACAAGACCGAGCTTGGTTCTCGCAGCTGCCCACCCTCACGATCAGACGGATCTTCAGCTAGTGGCCCTTGGTTGTGGTCCTGAGAAGGTGAAACCTTGGAGCTGACCGTTTGGTCTGAAGAGTCGGCAGTGGAGAATAACTTGCTTGACCTGTGTGCACCAGGTGAGTGATTTGACTCTTTGGAAAATGGTGCCATTCTTGAACGGCATGAGCCTGCGGGTTGTGTGTCCTGGTACAGTCTCTGACTGTCTTGTCTTGGACTTGGTGGGTCTGCGGACCCACGAGGGACACAGAGCGCTTGTGAGCAGTCTACCGGGCCAACTGGTAATTGGCCTCTTTGTGAAAAGGTCCGGGACTGTTCACAGGTAATCTGCCAGACCAACTGGTAATTGGATTTGCTCTTGAAAAGGTCTGGGGCTGAGGCCTGTCTTTGTGTATTGGTACAGTCTCTGTTCTGTCTTGGGTGCAGTTTGCGAACTGCCTTGCTTGAACGACATGAGTCGACGGACTGTGTCTTGGTGCGGTTTAATACCGTCTTGGTTTGTACTTGGCGGGTTTGCGGACCCTTGGAAAAGACACAGAGTGTTCGTGACCAGTCTGCCAGGCCAACTGAAAATTTGGCCCGCGCTCGAAAAGGTTTGGGACTGTTTGCAAACAATCTGCCGGGCCAACTGGAAATTTGGTCTATGCTTGCAAAAGGTCTGGGGCTAGAGCCTGTCTTCTTGAACGTGGTACAGTCTCTGGGCTGTCTACTTGTCTTGGTGCAGTCTTTGGACTGTTTTGTTCTGATGCAGTCTCCGAGATGACTTGTGGTTTGATTGTTGTGTTTGAGTGTTATGAGGTTTGTGGACCGACGTCGGTGGTGGTGCTTGTGAAATGCTTGTTTGAGTGAGTAGCAACTGTGCTCTTCGTGTGGAGGTAAGGATGCCTTGCCTCAGCAAGCTCTGTTATGTGGGTTTTTGTTTGACACGTTCTGAGGACCGACAGTCTTTGGGAAAAGTACTTGCAAATTCCTTTGCCAGGCAAAATGATGAGTGTGGCCCCTTCTTGACAATGTCTGGAATGAGCTTAATTTGGTCTCTTGTTGTCATTGTGTTCTGCAGATGCCCTTTGGAAGGATGACACTTTAAATTTTGAAGAAAAAATAAATAAATAAATCATAAATAGAAATATGGTTTGATCAGAAATACTAGCAAGAATGTACATTTGTTTTGACATAGGAAGAGTGCAACATGAGAAAAATGTAAGGAAGGGATGCGCATTTAAATTAAAAACAGTGTTGTGAGGATTCAAGGTAATGTATCTTTGTGCTCAGCAGACACGTATTCTAAAGGTGCAGTAAGGACAGGTGAAATACATGCTTGTAATTCAGCAGCGCTGAATGTGCTCTCTCTCTATGAAAAAGGGGGGGGGGAGGCAGGAGTTCTGGGAAGGAAAGCAGTGTGTTTGTATTTAGAGCTTTCCAGATTCAGACACAAACTGCTAAGTGGGTGTGTTTCATTTGGATTTGCCCACAATGGAACTTGTATTTAATTTGGAAAAAGTGTTTCAAGCTCCGGGCTGTGAGTGTTTAGCTGAATAAAAAGGATTTTCAAAGTTGAAAGACATAGCATTGTGAATTCAGTTTGTGGCCAGCTTGCCATGTCCTTCGGTGTGATAAGGGAGGCATTCCCAAGGAGGGGGCTCATTGAGCAGGATGACTGTAAGCTGCAGACAGGACAGGAGAGACGCTGGGAAGAGTGTTCTTGTGAAGGGAGGGCTCATTCAAGGAGCAGCTCCTGTGTCAGACACAGACAGGCTGACCTGCATAGCGCAGAGCCAGGTTTTTTTGTCTGAAAGGCAGAATGCCAGGAAAAGATGTTAATTGGGAACGGACTAAAGGAACAACACAAGAGCTAGAAGAATAGGTTCATGGTTTGGAAAATGTATCCTTGTGCCACCTTTATAACAGATTTGAGCATTGGAAGAAGAAATGTACATTTAAATATGATGCAGCAAATGGAAAGGCGCAAAATAGAGAGAAATGCAGGTGCAAAATGTGCCAGTTCAGCAAATGCAAATATCAATTCAGAAACAGGTACCAATGATCGGAGTTTTTCAAGCCCCACAAAACATGGAAAATGCTCAAATTAATTTAAATAAGTTGTCCAGAGCAAATGTGAATTATTTTCAGAAACAAAATGAGAACCCATTTCAACAGGTTACTGTATTTGAAAATGGGAGTTTTAACACTAACAATTCTGTATTTACCAAGTCCATTGTGAAAAAAAAGGTGGAAGGTCCAGACTTTGTTGTAGGATTTTTAAAAGAGAAATTACAAACCCGGTTTTAGAGGAGGTTGCAGCAGAAATAGGCCCATTTGAGAGAAATTACCAATTTGTTGTTTGCGATACAGGCCTAGCAGGAAAAAAAGTTGTTTTGCAAATTAAACAGCATAGATTATTGTACACCCGATGATGTTAATTATCAGATTCCTGATTAAGATGCACATTTTAAATGGCCCAGCCGGAGACAGCTGTAGCATTGTTTTCAGAAAAGTCAATTTGCAAATGCTGTCCTTTTCTTTCTGCTGTTTTTATCCCTGCAGTGACGTTCAGGCTGTTCTGGTTGTTGCTGTCAGAGGAAAGATGAGGAAGTGAAGGTGTCATTTAGATTTTAGTGGACAGGATTTGTGTCTTAAAAGAGGAATTTGATTGTTTATTTGCAGATTCATTTTTATTGTATTTTTGCACTAGCGACTTGGTTGTAGATATTGGGAAGTGATTGGTCTGTATTGTTTCCTTCTGTTATGTATTAAACATAGTACAGTGCTATGCGTGTATTGGTGGGTGTTTCAGACGCATTAGTTTAACACATGTTTTGTGCTCTCTTGCTCCGATCATTGGATTTTTTATTGTGAATTTTTCATTTCAGTTGAGGCCTAGTTGTGGTGAGCATGTGATCAGTTTAGTAGTGTTTGTTTTCCCTCGAGTTTTTGCGGATGTGCCACCCATTTTGTGGGCAACAGGTGATGTAGAGCTGGGATTCCTGCAGATTTCATGAGCCTTGTTGTGTATGATTCCGGATTTGGTTGAGAACATGTGCTGGTGAGGAGAAGGCTGGTACATTGTAATAGTCCTTTATTCGATTGTGTTTGCAATTGTGACTGACCTGTGTGCAGTTCAAAGGGAAAAAATAGAATGTGGCCCTCCAATTGCCAGCTACTCTGGCTATTTTTATGCTTCTTCTGCTGCTCAATATTTTTCTGTCACTGATCTAAAGCGCATTCTTTGGCAGTATTGCTTATAGAATATATATAATAGGTCTTTGTCTGGAGTAACATTGGCTGGCAAAAGATATAGGCTCCGCTGCGCCTTTTAGGACCATGCAGAAAGATAGGGCATCTATAAAAAGTTTAAAATACAGGGTAGTTCCCTGCTCTTTGTTTCAGACACACAACCAAATTGTAGGGACAGCACAGTTAGATAGTGTTAGACATGTCGTCCTTGGTGTGGTTTTACATTACTTTTTGCCTCCACCTCCTATGTTTTTGATGCTGTGCTGGATTTTGTTTTTGTTTGTTTAGATGTGTGGGTTTTTTGCCACTGTTGCTCAGTGTCACAGTGCTAGTGTTTTCTGTGCAAATGGATATCGTGCTTAGTTCTCCCTGATTGGCATATTGGTTTTACTAGTAGACCCCTCGTGAAGTGCACAGATAGTGCCAGGGCTGGTAAATAAGTAGCTGCTGGTCAAGGCCCCCGGGGTGTGGTGCGGTGTGTGTGTGAAGAGCGGGATATGTACTGATGTGTGCTGGTGTGCGTATGTTGTGCCCTGGTGGTGAAAAGATATCATATTCTTCTTTCAAAATTGATAGACGGTCCTGCTGATAGGACGGAATGGAGAATGTTTTTTGGAACATTGTGCGAGTATATCCTTCATAGGAATAAGATAGACGATAGGACTGAGCTCAGAATTTGATAATGTATCTCTTGGTAAGTATGGTTTTAAAGTCTGTGTTTGCAACAAGCCCTTTTAGAAAGTGACTATTTTCTTGTCCAGTTTATTTGTGTGTTTCTGCCTGATTGTGGATAGACTGTTTGGTCTCAGTATGGTTGAGACTGAGAATGTGCATTTGGTATGGTGTCTTTGTGTGGTGTTTTCTTGTGTTACTGTGAGTATTGCTATGAATACTTGCTTCATTGCCTTTGGGATGAGACTATCTGCTCGTACCAAGCTCCCGAGGGGGTGAGCAGGGGTTGTCTGAAGTGCGTATTCCCCTTGCGTTGACTGGAGGGAAGGGTCCCTATTTTGCAGAAAGGTACCTTCCTTTGCCAACAAAAGACATTAGTTTTTCTTTAGCAAATAGTTCTTATATTTACTTTTGACTGATAGGGGAGGTTCTTTTTTTGCAAAGAGGGGTAAGTATTTTCGACAGGAGGTCACCTGCTTAGGTCACCTACTGTCGAAGGGAGGAAGGAGATTAGCTCCTGGGCAAATTAAGTGCATTAACAACGCATGAGATGCATGACGTGCATGAAAAAGCCTTTTTGGGCAACTAACACACTGCGTTTTTCCGTGGCTTCTGTGCTTGGTACATGTATTGTTGTGCCCTCTTTTGTGTTGTGCGTACACAAGATGGTTGTGCGTTTTACGTTTTCCTTGGCTTATGTGCTTACTATGTGTATTGTTGTGTGCTGTTTTGCATGGTAAGTACGCAAGACAGCTTGTTGTTGTGCGCTTTCTCTCTCTTTTGAGCCTACCCGAGCTGTCTAGGAACGGCCATGAGACAATCGGTTGGGCTCGCTTTAGCCATTCATTTCACAGGATGCTGTGAATATGCTTTTGAATAAACAAAGACACAGCACCTCACCAGTGCACGTCTAATTGGCTACAAAATAACACTGCTTGAACAAATTGTCAGGATTCAAAAATAAATAAAAAAATAAAAAAAATGTGTCACCTTGAAGTACACCATGTAACTGCCCCTCCTTTCTGTAAATTGAGGGAATTGGAATTGGATGAAGATAAAAGGACGGGTAGACTGGACTGATGCTCCCTTTTTTGATCCTTAAGGGGAACTATATGTCAGTGGCTTTCGTTTGAATGCCCAGGTGGCACCACCATCATTGTTCATGTTATCGCAACACCATATACGGTCGCAGAGGCATCACGAGTCCTTTATCAGTTAGCCTGTGTAATTGAGCTGACAGCCCTTACTAGAGCTGGTGAATAGGTTTTCCCCTGATTATAATGACACATGGCCCAGATTGTGGAATGTATGGTATGCATGATTCACAATACTAGTGAGGGTGCCTGTATGCCCTCGGTAATTGCGCACCACACATTTTAGTGGTTAACGGTTTTTAAAGAAAACATAGCTCTACAGGAGTTTGTTTGCAACAACAAGTTTTGCTGGAGAATTCATGTACTTGCTACATTATGCTTAAGTTGTCAGTTAGTTAGTATAATAAGGAACTCTGTTAAATTAGCAGGTTTAGACTTCCCCGCCACGCCTATAACATGAGAGCATGGTCACAAATGCAATATTTATGTTGGCCTCCTCGAGACAAAAATAATTCTATAGGTGTCTGCAGTCCTGCACAGTAGCGAAGGTTCACAAAGTAGAAGAAGTGTCGTGATCTCTATGACTTATTGAACACAAGCTTTCTAAGACAAGAAACACAAAGGAGCCATTGCCTTGAAATTCCCTTTTGAGGTTCTTCAGATAAATAATATAGGAATGGACAGATAAGGTCCGAATTATTCTTTCACAGCTTAGTACCCTACTACTTGGGATTGGGAGAGAACAAAAACAAAAATTATTAATTGTGTAACGTTTTACCCTTGCCAGTTCACTAAAAGTTCGTTTTATACTCGCTAATAGGTCCGGGACGCCTTTCAGTCATTGGGATCGAGAGGGGTCGGACGTGATGCACAGCCTGGCTGCTCGTTATGGAACACCTATGAATACGACCAAGGCGGAGCTGCAGAGCAAAGACATGCTGGATGAGGCAGTACCACCGAGAAGGAGAAAGAGAGAGAAGGGCTATATAGGAGCCCCAACCTGTTGGTCTACTTGTGCCTCAGTCCCATCCCATTGAGCCTAGCTGGTGGGCTCACCTGTGTTTGAGCCTCTGCCCTTGGTCCATCTTGAGTCTGACCCCCCTTCTTCCTTTGACCCCTTTTGTGTAGGGTATGACATCCGCAGGACGGAGGAACAGTGCACCATGGTAGAATAGGGTTAGTAGGGATGGACTTCATGGATGAAGAATAGGGTGCGGGTACCCTCTCTAAGGTACCAGCGATAGAGTAGAGGAAGAGAGTTTGGTGCATTGTTTGGTCAGTCAACGAACGGGGCAAAGGGACTGTGATTCTAGAGAGAAAATACCTTGCCCTGCAACGTGGGATCTGGATCCGAGCTGGACGCACAGCTCCACCTCCGGTGCTCAATAGCGCCTACGCTAGATGAACAATAGGAGCCTACCAGTGATGGCTCTCTAAAAGACACTGGAAAGAAGAGTTTTGCCCATCTTGTTCCCTGGTCACCAATTCTATTGCGTTTGTTTCTCTCCCAATCACCATGTATCCGTTTGGTTACCCAATTGAAGTGCAAGTTGCATCCCTAGTTGTTATTGTGCTAATGATAGTGCTAGGAACATCCTACTCACTGAATGAGAAGTATCCTGTGCATTCCCAAGTTCATACAACACCAGTTTCTCTTGTAACCATGTTTGTTACTTTGGCTTCTCGCATAGGGGAGCACAGTTTGTTTTTGTATCCAGGAGGGGGGAAGAACATATGACTTCATTTACAGACCAAACATGACACTAGGCTCGTCTTAAATTCTGTATCATAATGTTCACTTCGCCTGTGGATCATAAGTTCATACTTAGCATCCGAGGGGATGGTTTGCAAATGTTGCCTTTCTTTTCGGTTTTTCTCACTGTATTTGTTGCCCCTCTACATATCGCACCTTCCATCAGCTACAATGTAAGAGTATGTTACATGGAAAACAGGCCCTTGTATGCATTGTCTCACAGCCTGTTGTGTCTGCTGAGTAGGTACCTTGACTCCTAAGTAAAGGATCTCTATGCAATACAAATACTAAAGACCATGCTTCAGAAAGAGATAGAAGAGTAGTTGAGCGTTGGCGTAGATCAATCTTGGGTCGATATGTCTTTTATAGTTTCCCTACTTCATAATAATGAACATTTGAATAGTTTTGATACAGTCTGACTATGACACAGTGTTGAAGACCATAGTAGTACACCAAGGGTATACACCTAGATCAGCTGAAAAGGAGGGTGCCTTACATCCAGAAGATTATATGCATGCTGATATACCTGTGCTGTCTTGTTTCCCTTTGCGATTTGAGTGACCATGCTTTTCCTTTCTCCCCCTTAGAATTGTAAAGACCCTGCCAGATAGCAATAAAGGTTTTAGCCAACACTGCTAAAAGGAGGGTCTGTTAGATTTAAAATTCCCTTTCTCATGATGCCTCTGTCGTGCTGTTTTAGATTAGCAGTGTGTGGCTAAATTACATGTATTGATGTTCGCATCCAGTAGCCCGTCAAGTATTCCTCGCAGTATGCAGGCCTCATTAGCCAGTGTGACTCCATTTTGTATTTCACAATCGTTATTAGACTGCTTGGTCTGTGCTTGTACTAGGCCTCATTCTTCAAATCTGCTCGCTTCAGCAGAACACTGTACTTCGTTATTATTTTCTCTCCTGTTCAAGGCTGTAACCCGACTTGCTAATGAGCTGATGTTCTGTCTCCACATTCCAATCTCAATGTGTAACTCTGCTCCCATGTTAGGTGACACTGAGACCGGCACAGTGGCCTTGGACCACTGATAGAGTGTACCCATCTGGCAGGTGTTAGCTCATCCTTGTGTGCCGCTCTTTGTCTCCTGCTGCCTTCTGTGGAAAGTTACTGGGTGGGTGGGTCTTGTGCTCCTGCTGAAATGTATAATTGTTATTCCTATACCTGGGAGAGTCAGTCCCTCTCCGGTCATCTTAGGGTGAAGGTCATGACGGGCTCCTCAGCAGAGTATTGGTAATAAATGTTTGTTTGTATTCTCTACTGTCTGATCGACTCTTCATTTGGGAA
>CAWUFW010024688.1:0-56401 GCA_963921515.1 Calotriton arnoldi | reverse complement strand
CCCCTTGACAATGTCTTGTCTGAGAATTAGCTGAACACGCTTCAATCATAAACTGGGTTTGTGTAATCACACTGGCAAGGCACTGGCTACATTAAAATGTGCATCAAATTCCATCCTATGCCTTCAAAATCAGCAGTCACTGTAAGTGTCAATCGACAAGTATAGAGGCAGAAAGCAGTTGCATCCGTGATTTATGGTGCTGAACTATGTGTCTACAGCAATTCCAAACAGCACTAAATCATAAAAAATAACTTTCTAAGAGTGCTGCTAAAGCTAGGTCCCGGGACACAGCTTACCCCGGTTTTTGATTTTGCCCATTTGTTTCTCTGCTTTTAGCCTCATTGCTTTACCTTGTTACCAATACATGCAAATCTTTTTACAGTTCAGGTCTTTGTGAAAGGTCACTTGGTAATAGAGGGATTCAATATAAGAATCCATAAGACCTTTAGAAAATATACAACTATGGAAAAGGTGCTGACTAAACGGAGTAAAGAACAAAAAGCTCCCCGAATACTAGAAACAAATGCGTGTCCAGTGATTCAAACCAATAATAATAATTACTATTATTAATAATAAATGTAGAGAGTGCTGCTGATACCTATACAGGTGTCCGGACGCTGATAAAAGCCAACATCGTTCCCCCTTCGCAGAGGACTTAAGTATGTAAAGGCCGATTCTAAGGCCTTTCTGAATGTTAACAGATAATGTGAAGAGCACAAGGCGGGGGAAGGCTGTTCCACAGACAGCCAGCATGCACTGAAAAGGCATTTGTTCTTGTTGATACTTCTGAACAAACACTAGATTTGCATCAGCAAAGCACAAGAAAAGTCTACGCAAGTATCGCTCAAACTTCTGATGAAGATGCAATGGGTCTAGCCTATGAATGGCTTTAGGCACACTGCAGAGCGCTTTAAACATAACCCCCTTAGTAGAGGCAGCCAATGCAGATTATCTAAAGCACCAGATGGATATTGTAATGTTAATCTTGCAGAAGCAGTTTGAATGGGATAGAGCAGCTTTAAGATGTAGTTGAAGAACACAAAAATAATGCATTGCAATAATCTAGGCTGCTTAAGATGGTCAAATGTACTCCCAAGGGTAGCTTATGAGCTGGAAGGAGTGGAAGACTTTTTCATAGCACTTGCAGCAGGGAAAACAAAGGATGACAGTTTATTTACGACTTATTAGTGACAAATCGTCACCCAATTGAAAACCCAAGTTCCAGATTGAGGCCGATGTGGAGGGCTAAGGGTCTCCCAGCATTGGTCAAAAATCAGAAGGGAGCTCTTGTATACTTAGTCCATCTACAATGCAGTGATCAACTTGTCTCACTCCGTTTGTCAAGGGTCATACAAATAAATAAAATGCACTGAAGGATGCCCCATCCCCCAATTGGGGATAAACAAAAGTGGTTTCAATAAGATTCTCAGTTTACTCTTCCAAGGCTTTCCAGTTGCCCATTCGCATGAGATTCCACAGTTACGTCGTGCTCTATAACTCTGCAGAATAAACCAGTCACCAGATAATGAAAAAATTGCAAAAAAATAAGAAAAGAGAAACTGGGCACCCATTTCACAGATTAAGTTTTCAATCAAGCATCAATGGCAGCTGTCCCGAAGAGTTTCAGGAGACACAAATGGACTATTGAAGAAGCCCTAGCACCGCTTCAAATCAACAAAGTACTAATTTAAGGGCCACTGAAGTTAGAGACTTCAACTATCTATTGCCTATATGAATGTTCATCACATTGGTTAGTGATGTCCTAAAAGAAACTACTGTCTCATTTGCACTACTGCAATAAAGGAAAGCTCCTGTGGAAGTAGGCCAAGGCCAATATTAGAAGTAACAAAACTTTTGCTACAATTTAAAAATCTTGGGTCTTTACCTTGAGAAGATTGGAGAGGATTGTGAAGTACCATAGGGAAGAAAACCAGACTGCAAAGAACTGAAGAACACTAAAAAGATCAAAGGCACCCAATGCAATTTACAACAGAAAGACAGAATGGGACTAAGTTGTATGACCCAAACGATGCTAATCCAGTCCATCACAACACAACAACAAAAATAGAAGAGGTAATTGAGCAAGACAACCTGTTCCCATGAGATTCTGGTTAAAAATGGTGCAAATGATGCATGCTGCTATTCTGGGCAATCCAAAAGATATTAGGACTGACGCCCCATTCTCCACAGCCACATCCAAATTGCCAAATACAGTGAATTATTTATACCACACTACATCCCATCACAATCCACAGCAATAAGAGAAGCCAAAGCCTCATGCTGAGTTGGCATATGCAAGGATCAAGCCATTAAGGAGTAACAGCTTTCATCTAAGACACAGGACAGGTGGATACCCCAATCTTGAAAGGGCATTTGTCAGTAGTTAGTAAAGTGGAGACAAAAGGACTTAATCATACACACAGTCATCTTGAATGTACCCAAAATTGTAAGCTAAGAAACCTGGAAAGAGCTCAGCAAAATAAAAATGACATTACTAAGACATATAGCAGGCATGATGTGCCCTGGCAGAGGGAAATGAATTGCTTGAAAATATTTCACACCCAAGCATAGTCCAGAAATGATCATCACTGGCTGTGGAAAGGGAAAACTATGAAGAATACTGTGGCAAATTACAGAAGAGGAATGTTTCAGATCTGAAGTTGGTCGGCCATATTCTCAGTAGTCCCAAGTTACTCCATGCAGTATTATACTATAAAGTTACTCAAAAATGTCCCCTTCCTTGTCAATAGTGCTTGTCTGTTCAGATGGACACATTAGAATCTTAAGGCATAGACAGACTGGCCTACAAGTTATTTTCCCAGTTTGTTTTTTCCCCATCCTCTTTTTATTGTTGGTATCCATTTTGTGTTTGTTTGTGGCCTGGGTGGTTACTATACAGAAAATGTAACTTAATGCTCAATCCCTAGATTTATTCTACTCAGATCATTTTTAATTTTTGTCTATGAGAACAAAAATAAACGGTCTATTTTACCAGCAAAGAATTATCAAGTTGTATTTTATCGGGAAACAACCTTTAGAACGCATGCATTACATCGCATGACATTAGATCGCGGTTTTTACAACGAAAGTCGTTACAACGACTTGCACTGGAGGGCGCTATAGGACAAGGAGTAGTTTAAATAACTATCCAACACCTTCCCTACTGTACGTAGGCTGGAGTTGGAATAGTAAATTAAACTACTCCTAGAGTCCAGCGCCCTCAACGCAAGTCGTTGTAACGACTTGCGTTGTTAAAACCGCGATCTAATGGCATGCGATGTAATGCATGCGTGGTATCGTCATACATCCATTTTATTTGTTGCAGAAAAGGCTAATGCACCTAAAGGATAACATAAAACCTTAGCTTATCCACATTAGTCATATACTTCAATGTGCAACTCCTATCACATGCCCTTTTATTCCTCTTGATTCTGAGCAAACTAGAAGTCCTCCTGCCTCTCTTGGTGAAATAATTTACAAGCATTTGGTTATTTGCTTCTTCCTTAAAGTACAGCTCTACAGAGAGTCTAAAATAAATCAACTAAAATAGCTGTCAGACTATTCAACCCAAATTTGACTGCATGTTCCAATCAATATTGTCCTAGGTCCCGCACCTTAACATTGTAAATATGCCAACATTTCAAGTATTTGCAACTTACTATATAGCATCATATAAGAGGCCAGAAGACCTAGTGGCGAGGAAGGGATTGATGCGTTTTGGGTAGCTTTGCTATCCCAACTCTTCAAGACTAAGATAGAGGGTCACTACAAGAGGATCTCTCAATTAATGAGATTTAAAAAGCCATTAAGCAAATTCAGACTGGGAAAACACTGGGGTCCAATGAATTCCTGGTGGACTTGTATAAAAAAGACTTTCTCCCCTTGATGGGGCCACACTTACTTAATATGTTCAATGACGCTAAAGAGAAAGGAGACCTGCCACCATATCTCTGATACAGTGTCTTCTCAGTCATATATAAATAGAGCAAATACAGAAATGAATGCACCCGTATAGGCTCATCTAGCTTTTAAATATGAAAACTAATATTCGGTAAAATAATGGCACTGAAACTGGTCAGACATACACACCGACCAAACTGGTTTTATGCCGGGGTGCTTGAATAAGCATAATCTCAAAAGGCTGCATAATTGGAGGGACAAACCGAGGCACTTGCAAGACCCCCCTTGCCATTATGGTGCTAAACACTGAAAAGACATTTGTTTCGATTGACTGGACATACCTTTTACATACTTTGAAAAGACTTGGGTTTGGAAACAATTTCTGAGATTGGGTGGCCTTGCCGTTTAAATTACCAACAGCAGCTGAATAAGTCGACAGGGCCCTGTCAGACCTATTCCCAATGGAGAGTGGCACCAGACAGGGTGTCCACTCTCCCCTTTACTGTCTCCTTCTGCACAGAGCCTTTAGCATGCTGGGTTAAATTTACACCGAATGTGAAGGAATGCCATGAGTTCACAATTGAGCCAGATAAGATTCCCTTGTATGTAGACAACGTCCTGCTCTACATCACGGATCCCAGGGCGTCAGTCCGGCAGTACTGTCCGTCTTTAAAGAGTTCAGGAAACATGCTGGACACAAATTAAAATGGAGAAAGTCTCCAATATATAAAATCAACGAAAGGGAGTGAGGTGGGGATACAACCAGTGCTTAATTTGTCAGAAAGTAAGTTCCAGGGTCCGAGTCAGGAGGCCACTGCAGCTTGCACGACCCACTGCCCCTGCAGTCAATGCCATAACAAAAACAACTCCTAACAATCACACCCTACAACTGACAATTCAGATTATTCCTGGCCCGCAAAGCTATAAGAATGCCTTGTGCAGCAGGTGTGTGTCAATTCTAATGTATATTGAATTAATAAAGAAATGTGCTGTTCATATCTAATTTAGACAGACAGCATCACCATATCGCAATCTGACATAAGTGCAGGTGTTACCAATAAGGTGCCGGTGCAGAGCACCAGCAACCACCAGCTCAAATTAGGCACTGGATACGACACAGGAGATTGTGGAATGTAAAGAGGAATTTGGATATCTGGGTATAAACACAACCCCAAATAGAATGAGATTCATAGAAACCAATACGGAGATCATCCTACAGGAGTTCCAAATGGATCCACAAAGATGGTGAACACTCCACTAAGCATACTGGAAAGGGAGGCGAATTTCAAAAAAGATCACATTGTCAAAACTATTATAAATTATGCACAACACCCCCTTTGTAATTCTGGACTCCTCCTCCTTACAACTAGGCATACTGCTGCATTCACTATTGCGGGATGGAGGAACATCCAGGATAGCACTTAAACCATCTGCTTACAATGAGTGACTTGCACTTCTGGACAAAAGGGCTTGCTACTAGAATTCATAGCACCAGGTCATCAACGACTGGGGTTACATTCCCGGGGAGGACCCAGCGACAACGATGGAGAGAATCCCCATGGAGCTGCACACCTACCTCCATTACATACATGGAAAGACAGATGGAAAGAGTTTCTGAAAGAGACCCGGGCAACTCATCTGTCTATACTGCCATAGTGGTGTGACTAAACAACCACATGGTTGTTTAAGCACGTCAGCTATGGCAGTACAGGCAGGGACAAATGACCCGAACATAGAAAATCATTGGATTAAGATACTTTCAGAACCAATAGAGGTGTCACATTAGAAATACCCATGTTAGGGTGTGGACAGGGAACTGATCAAACAGAATCTAAAAGATTAAATGGGCATAAGAACAACCCATAACTTAATTACTTAATAAGTACCACTCTAAAATAGTCAGATTCTTGAGTGTTCTAAGACAGTCGACTCAAAGATGGGCACTATTGGTACAGAATATTTTGGGACTATGTATTGCTGCTGCATTTCGAACCGGAACAGTCTTTTGTTAATCCAATATTGGCTTGAGTATCTCGACAAGATAACCTCTTTCCTGCATTTCCTTCTATAAGGGCATGTTTTACTCTTCCTCAGTTCATGAAATACTAGATCACCAGGTTCACCAGGTCACAGAATTAAGGAATTTTATTGGGAGGGAATTACTCTTTAGAGGTCCAGAGAGCGCTATGCAACCTCCAGGCCCAGATGTGGCGAATGCTTTTTATGCCTAAAATAGTTGTTGATTCCTACATTATGCTCAGCAACACACATGGTGGGAAATTGCCACCACTGTTGAAGGCCAAATTGAATTTGAGAATTGTCTTTGAAATCTGTGGCTGTCAATGCCTCAAAACAAGACTCAACTGTGACTTATGACTAGATTGCAGACCTTAACCAGAGGTGTCATGCTGGGTCTCAGTGTAATGACTTGAATTAAGCCAATAAAGAGCTGCAAAAACAATGCCATTTAACTTAGAAACTTTATTAGGAAGATCAATATTTTGCCAGAGAGCGTGGTTGTTCTCAATAACTATCCTATGATAGCCCACTTTCCTGGCGAGGCTTTTCAACAGAACCTTGCTTTTAACAGTCATAAGAGGTGACATGCATGCAGCTGTTGACATCCTGACAGGGAGCAGTTAGAAGAGTACAAAGGTTTGCAAGCGTCTTCTCATCTTTTCGCTCTGCCTGTTCTTCTTCAGCTTGAGTTTAAAGGACTGGTGAGTCTCATCAGTAACATGGTGTGAACAAGTGAATGCACAAGCTCATCATATATGTCAGTCGGCCATGCTTCTTGAACAAATGTTGCAGGATGTAAAAGAAAATGATAGTGTGTTTGCAAAGTAACAAGTTGATCAAATGTTAATTAAGGTAAAGATAGACTGCACCCATAAAACTATTTAGCAAGGGACTGTGAAAGATCAAGCACCATAAAGACAAAACACTTCAACAGAGCAATCAATCTTAAAGTACTGACTGCAAATGTGTTTCAGTAAACTGGTGTTAGTTAATCCTTGAATAGAGTACTCTAATTATTTCCATCAAAAACTATTCCTCGTACCAGGGTGCTGGTGTCTTGTGCACCAAGATGCATTTGGTGATATGATAGAAATACTGATTGTCATCATCTGTATCCGACGGCACCTTACAAGCACCGCTCCTGGGAGACACAGCAAGACTGAGCCAGGTGCAACAGACCTATGGCGACAGAGATTTGTTCCACCAGGGAAAGGCTGTTCAAATGTAGCTCCATCTAATACTTCTGCGGAGACAGTGGCAGGTGCCAACAGCCCTTATAGGGTGTTGGTAGCAATTAACACCATTTGGAAAGATGAGTTTAGATATAGCATGGGTAAGCTCTTTGTGCTACGACACAGAGTACACAGCACTATATTTTAGAAAAATATTTAGCAAATGCCTTTGTTACATCTGGTACACTGCCGGTTATATTTAGATTGGGCTGCACCTTTTGCAGTTTCAATAACTATTGTCCATGTTTTTCTTACTTCAGTCACGACTGCGCCAGGTGATTTGGCTTAGATTAGCCCTTTTTATTAGACAAAAGATCACAAATACTCTTTATCTAGTAGCCGTTACACTGAGCATGTGCTTTTGATTTAAAGTTGCCCCTCTAGCACTCAGAAACTCTCTCCGGATTTATCATTTTAGTACATTAAGTTGCATTCTTTCACATTGGATTCAAGAAGTCGGTCCACAAAACTGAGGTTTTATTTTTCTCTACTTAAGACCTTGATCTCTTCTCTTGTAAGATAAACCAGTGTGGCCCAGCATTCCTATATAAGACTTACACAAAGCATAATTAGTTTTGTAGTTGCTCCCTACACTACCCTTTTTAGGTCTCGCCTAGCGACGCAGCGCTTGCGCTGATCGCTAGCGAGATTATTGTTGTCGACTTGGGCTCGAAGGGGGACAGGAGATGTGCATGCGTACGGAGGACAAGAGATGTGCACGTGTACGGGTCGCATATCTCCTGTGCTCCGTACGCGTGCACATCTCCTGTCCCCCTTTCGTCGGCGCACGGCTTTGCATTTTTAAGCCTCATGCAACTTCACTTTCTCAATGCGCCCGCACAGTTTTCTGTAGAAGTTACGTATGGGACGTCTCTCAGCGTAATGTCTATCAGTACGCACGCGTGATAACTCCAAGTTAAATGCTTTTATCTGGGCAGTGACCGGCTTGCGGAAAAGTTCACCCAGATACAGCTGAAGCAGTTGGGTGAGACCGGCAGGTGAGTGATTCTGTGCGTGCGTGCCGGGCCGTGTACTGCGGAAAAGTTCACCCAGATACAGCTGAAGCAGTTGGGTGAGACCGGCAGGTCAGTGATTCTGTGCGCGCGTGCCGGGCCGTGTACGGCCGTGCCTGCTTGGACAGAAGATGTGCACACCCACAGCGTGTCTTTAGCTTACGGCAGACTCGACAAGACAGGGCTTTGTTAATTAAGTGTTATATTTATTGGTTTCACTTTTGCTTTTTGATCAGCTCGGCAAACTATATTTTTGAATATTTCATGCTTTTAATAAGCAGCACGGCATGCTGCGCTGCTTACTAAAAGTATCAAATATTGAAAAGAAAAAAAAAAAAGGAGTTTGGTGATCTGCGCCTTTATTTTATTTCTTTCGCGGCGATCGGGAAAGGGCCGGCAGACCGAGCACAAGCGAACTGGCTTTGCTGACCGATGTCAGACGGGTAACAAGCCAGGAAGGGGAACAAGCACACTGAATTCCACATGGTCAGTTGCTGGAGGGCACTGGTTGGTCCTCCTCTCTCCTATGAGCGGTGTACGGCTGGAGGCTCTGCAGGATTGGGAAAGCAGGGGGAGCACATCCGAGATGCACTCGACCTAGGTGGAGCCCTAGCCCAATCTACCCGCACTGGCTGCTTTCCAGCTTTGTTGCCTTGTTGCCCCTTGCTCACGACCCCTACCTGACTTTTGCGATAACGGGCCGTCTGGCGGTGGATGCCGGCATCTCTTTCACCTGCTCCGGGGCTTGAGTCTCTCCCGACCCACCGAGTGCCTCTTGGCATGCTCGGTGTGAACTGGGGGCCGAGCTGAAAGCAGCAAAGCTGGCATCTCCTTCTCTAGCTGTGGTGCACTACAGTGCTCAAGGCTCTCCCGACCACCGGTGGCCTCTTGGCGCGCTCGGAGTACACTGGCAGGTGAGCGGGAAGTGGTGACAGTCGGAGGGGTTTTCTGCACTTTCCCCCTTGGACAGGCGATGTGCATGCTCACGGCGTCTGTTTGCGCTTCGGCCCAGACAGCCGATGCGCACGCGTACGGCTCGCGGCGTTATTACAACTCCTGCTCGCACTATACGCGTGCACATCTCCTGTCCAGGCGCGGCGCGCTTACGTGAGCTGCATGCAGTAACTGCTTGGTCTCGTCATGGCACTGTAGAAGCAGCTCAATCCCCACGCCTCACCGGCTTCCCAGGGGTAGCAAAGATGGCAGGGGCAGAGGACAAGGAGCTGGAAGACTTGCTTCACAGTAAGATCTCGAAATGGTTTGGGGGTGAATGTAGGGTCGGCAGCAGAGCCGTAGCACTCACCGCGCAGGTGCAATGGGCCCCTGTTAAAAATCATTTAGATTTAGCTTTCCATCCTGCAAAGTCATCCCTTGTGAGTGCTGATATAGACTGCCAGTCGGGAATGTAAAAAAATCGTGCGACACCAGGGCTTTACTGGGGCGAGTCCCGCGAAGTCTCAGACCCGTCTGTAATATAAAACGGACTATGAAACGGACTATGAAACTGCTCACTACCTGGACAGATATTCACCTGCCTAACTTTACAGGCAAAAAAACACTGATCGAATCTTCAACAAACTCTAGCACAATGTCTGCGATGTAGTCCCTTTTTACATTTCAGGTTTACTTAGTCCTCTATTCCCTAGGAGTATTTGATTTTTTTTTCGAGATGTTTCTTAGTGCAATATATTTAACATGTTTCTATTGACTCATGCGAACTGAGTCGCCTCTGGATGAGTGAGTTGAGGTTGTGGGGGTGATCCATGGCATGGAACACAAAGTTAAGGTAACGGGTGTGCCAGGTTTAATTACCATTTAATGTTAAAGTTTGTGAAGTGGATTAAGACAGCTGTTGAAATAGTGACGGCACCAAAGAAAATTAATTCTATGTTTAAAGGTGTGGGAAGAGAGAAAGGGGGCATGTTGAAAGTGACAAGGAAGTACATGCAGAAGGACAGAGTGAAAAGACAGTAGTGAAGACAAATGCAATGACGTTTGAGTCATGCAGATGGAAGATTTTAAAAAGATACCTGGAGGAACAAGCATTTGCAATGCAATAGTTCTCGCATTTATGCGAGTTTGAGCTATTGACATTGCAAATAACAATGCCTTTTATTTTTGTTTTCGTTATTAAAACATAAATAAAAGGCATAGTCATTTACAATGCCAATAGCTTAAACTCGCATAAATGCGAGACCTATTGCATTGCAAATGCTTGTTCTATTCCCTGGTGACCCAACTCCAGTTCACTAATATATAATTTTTCACATCTAAATGAGCACAATGCCTCACAAACACGGAGGTAGGGCTACAATTACACATCGACTGAGAGGCGCAGAATGACTTAAAAGACAGTGCTCACCAGCATAGTAAATACAGACAATGAGGCACTAAAGAGAATACATTAAATGCAACTTTCACACAGAGTATCACCTGTGTTTATTAAAAGTATTTCTGAAAGGTCTAGTAATTAATCCTGCACTGGAACACAGTCTTGCCTCCCTGTGTTCAGTGGACCCCGATATGTTCTTAATTTAGTGAAATCTGCTGGGACAGATTGAAAACCTGGACTGTCCCAGCAAACCCGGGTTGCCTGGTCACCCTAAAATAAAAGATAAGCACAAATGCAATTTGCATGCGTTAGCATATTAAAGCAGACATATTAGCTTTCCAGTGCTTGTTAAAATGGTGTTCCAGATCTAACCACAAGGTGGCAAGAGAACGCTAGGATTTGTATCTATTAAATAACCATGCATAAGGAGTTTTAACAGAGCACTTCATTGGTAGCAATGCTATTCACATAGGTCGACAGTCAGCACTTTACAAACATCTTGGCAGTGATGATGAAAGCAGGCCACAAAGGTCATGATCAACAAATGGAATACATACCATGATTGCTCACATTTAGAGCAATACTGGAGAGACTTAGCTGAGGACCGGTCTATGTATTTAGAATGTGATTTGCTGTTAACTGTAAGAGATATTATGCTGGATGCTGGTAAGCAGATCTTTAATGCCATCTCTAATGCTATAATTATAGCTCGTCTATGCATTGCTAAGGATTGGACAACGCCAGTATCGCCCACGGTTTATCAGTGGTGGGCATTATTTGGTCAGGTCTATGAGACGGAGGCTGCAATCCTTTGGCGTAGGGGAAAAAAGGGGCCAAATGCATAAACTAGATCTGGGCACCCATGTTTTGGTGTTCGAACCTGAAGCTAATTTCCTTTTTTCTTTTAGCCCTACATGTGAATAGAGGGCGTGAAACATGAAATGTGCAAATTTGAAACTGATATTCCCTTGTCGGGTTGTTGGTCATTACCCTTTTTCTGCTCTATCCTTTCCCCTTGTCTTATCGTGTTTTGTTGTTCTTCGTTGTTTTATTATGAATGTATGTTTTAAGTGTTTTTTTTTTAACCACATCCAACTCGAATAAAAACTCGTTAAAAATGCGATATGCAACAAAATAGTTAAAAAATAAAAGTAATCGTTGTGTATAAAACTTTGGGCAACATTGTTTGATTTGATGCGAGAAGAGGTTCTGAAGAGAGACATTACGTTATTAGTGGACTCCAGGAGGGGCCGAGATGCAGTAGAAAGGCTGTACATATTAGGCTCAGGAAGTACGGCAGGCAAACAAACAAAAGAAAAACAGGACATTTTTTTTGGCACAAAGAGTAAATACCCACCGGGGTACAATGAGGGAGATGTAGTTCCAGATGATCTGGAAAGGGTAAAAAAAAAAAAAAAAGCTAACTATCCGCTGGATAGTTAGCATTACAAATTAAAGTAGTCACTGGAGTGTGGAACGGCGCAGTTGGAGAGAAAGATGGATAGAATAGAGAAGCAAGTGAAAAACTACACAGATTACAAAAATACGGTGGCAAACGCATTTATTTTCAACAACAAAATAGAGGCACTTGAGAACAATCAGAGAGCATTGAAAATTCAAGCGTTGGCGTTCCCGTTACCCTAGAGAAGCCCATCACTGAAGCGATGTGATCCTGTTTCGTTGACAATAGGGCCCCCTCAAAAAGTTGTAGAGCAGATCCGGAGAGAAAGACATACCCACTCCATTAAAGCCGAGTGGGCCTTAGCGAGCAGTAGCAGGAGGTAAAATCATTGTGGTGCTCCCCAACCCGTATTCGAGGGACTACATTCTGAGTAAGGCTGCTTTGTTAGAAAGACAGACTCATGTTGAAGGCAAACGGAATTTGCTCTTCCCGGATTATGGGGCCCAGACTACAGACAAGAGACAATCTCTCTAAGCGACCCAACAGACCCTTCCAGAATTTGGGCATTAAGCCGTCGGTATGGATTTCGGCCCAACATAAGTTTAACATGATGCAAGTCCTTGTTTATTCTCGAGTAGAGGGGGCACAGACTTTTCTGGAGGGTGCCAAGACAGGGCCATTACCCACGGCTTGACCACTTGCATGGATGGGCCTTGACTGTTCTTTAATACTGATCTGTAGTGCCCGATACTCTAAGAACCCGGAATCATTGTGGCTTGCAGCAGGAGACGTTTTTCCCTCACTTGTTTTCTCCTTTTCTATCGGTATTGAAGGTAAAGTCACTGTGGCAGAAGCTGAACTTCCTGCCGTGTTTCCCTCTCACCTATCTATCTATCCCCCATACCTCACACACCTTCCCCTACACTTCCTTTCCCACTATTGAGAAAACTAATCTGATGTCAATTCAATATGTGCTACAGTCCATACTAAAATTGTTGGGAAAATTAGCCAATGACTCCGACCATAAGTTAAATTTATTAATATCAATTTAAAGTCAATAACATCCCAATCAGAAACTATAGATACATTTAATAAAAGGTACGCAAATCTAAAATTAAATGAATGCTGGCCATCAAGATAGAGTGGAGCCCACTAGTGATGAAAAGCTGTCTAATAGAGAAAGATATACTCGGAATTGCAGGCTTCTATAGAACAAACATTTTCCAACAATATTTGCAACATGCATAATAAAGTAGAAATTCATGCTCCTGAATCGAGGGGAATGAACCACAAAAGAAAGACCCGGTAATAAAAAGTAACACCCCGATATTATTTACTGTGGTTTTTTTTAGTTTTTTGTTTTTTAAACTCCTCAATGTGGCCCAAAAAGCACACAAAAAAACATAATACAAAATCACAGGAAAAGATTTCAGATTAATAAAATTTGAAACCGAGGATCAAAATAATGGTTTTGAATAAATTGAAGATCACGCTAAACCCAAACACCCAGGTCTTTTGCCCACTAACAAAGCATGCTTTACATGCAGCTAATAAAATGTAAGTTCAAATGGTAAAAAAATATCCAAGCACACCTGGAAGTGAATATGAGCAAATTCTATCAAAACATCATTCTAAAAGCAATGTTAATAAGGGATATATAATTAGAAAAGTATCCTATAAATTTAGTCTGCAAAAAAAGAAGCAGGATTATAGGAGAACTGTAAACGTATAACAGCATATGAGAGTTAAAATTATTTAGTATCGGACGATTTAGTGGTCTATATCTCAAACGAATATTCCTTCATGAGGAGGGTGAATGTATGAAGACAGCTAAGGTGCTCAAGACCTGCAGTCTGTGCCAAGTCTTCCTAACTTTAGGTCAAGTGATATTACACCAGTCTCATTTGTTAGAGCCTGAAATGGCTATGATCTCCTAAATAAAGCCATAATTGATGTCCAGACCTATAAACCTACAGAAGAAATTCTACAGTTAGTTTACAACCTTAGGAAATTGGGAATAGAGTTTATTTCTGAAGAGGACATTTCTGCCAGGTACGTATTATGACTTGGAATCAATTACTCAATAATGTGGATATCAGAGAACAAAAACTGTCAGTGGATCAAAAATACCTAAACATGGACCACAACTAAAAAAGTATTAGTAGACCTATTCGGTTCAAGATCATTGTTTTTCTGGGTTTGGTTAATTATATTAGCTCCCGCCTCTTTAAAAAAAAAAAAAAAAGCATTTGCAATGCAATAGGTCTTGCTTTACTGAAAGTTTGATCTTTTGGCGTTGCATTAATATTTGCAACGCCAAGAACCCAAGCTTTAAGTAATGCGAGTCCTATTGCATTGCAAATGTTTTTTTTCTATTTATTAAACAAACGCTGCCTAGACATGAACAAACAAACAAACAAAAAATCACACTGTGTATACTTTTACAATTTAGGAATGCCAGACTTCTAAAACAAAGCTGGCAACCATGTATTTGCATTTTTAAAGGGAATCCTGAACAAAATTGCACTGTTTGAATTGTTAAAAATGTTAAGACCTGCCATTTCTGTAGAATAATAGTGAAAAATGTTTTAATTCTGAGGTATGCGTGATGACATTTATACAGGATGGGACATGGGGGGGGGGGGCATTAAAAAGTTTGAAGACCACTGTTCGAGACTGGCCTGACCCTCCACCTCCCATCACGTGTCCACCAGGGACAAAATGCTTTCACACTTAGAACACAATGGGGGTATTTAATGTTTTTATCTTGCTACTTTTGTATCAGTGGCACTTCATGCAGTCCCTGGTCCGGAGGAAAAATAATGAAGACCAGCGTGACCCAGCAGTAAAAGCCTGTGTGTCACATGCCACTGCTACAGCTTCACAACTCACAACCTTTGCTTTTTATTGTACCAAATGATGTTCTCCTTTACAAATAAACACAACTGTGCCTTTTCCTGTCAAAGCACTTAAAGCAAATCCCCAATTTCTAATTGTAGTGCACTAAACACATCTAGATTTATACTGCCTACGGACTGTAAGGCGGCTCAGTGGGTTAACCACGAAGTTACTGCTGCGCGCGTGTCCGAATAAAAACGAATTCGGATCCTACCAAGTCCAAAAGAACCTCCCCTTGTACTACGCTCGGTACATTAAACCACATTACATTAGGGAAGAGTCAAGGTTAGCGCGTTGCAATAAGGAAGAGTCACGGTTATGGGGTTGGAGAGTAATGTTATGTATGGGCTTAAGAACTGCTGTAATGTCTCTGAACTGCTATTCATACAGCATAAAGTATGTATATTGAAGCATTATCACCCTAGTGAAGATGGGAGCATTTTCTACCGAAATCAAAATATGAAAGGTGGAGACGGCCCTGCATGGGTTGGAACATACATATCATGCAGAGATCTGTTTCCAACTCACCTATTTTACTGACCATATACATAGCTACAACGTGACATTATAATGTCAGACAAAAAACAGAGCAAGTGGTGCACCACCTTACAAACAATATCACACAAATATAGAAGCTGTGTCCAGAGTTGTTCTTAACATTGTCCTTTTTTATTTAGTAGTAATGTAATTAGACATAGAAAAAAATTCTCAAGTCGATCAGCCAACGCGTTTCGTCCAAAGAAATTGGACTTCTTCAGGGCTGTACAATAACAAATATATACATATATATCATTACAAAAAACAGTTAAAAAACATTTGAACAACACAATCTGTACAAAACATACAAGAGAACAAATATACTATAGACTCTGGGAAACTGAGCAACATAGTGTCCCATACCATGTGTTTTGATATGCTCTGGGATTTTCATTGTTTGTATGTTTCTCACCTGTAGTATTGTCCTGGTGGGTTATTATGATTATTAGATATTCCGCTATTCCTGTTGTAGATTTCATGTGGAATAGGTTTTTATGTCACATTTGTCTTTTAAAAGTATGTATTTATACAAAGTTAGTCCTGTCATAGTATATTTGTTCTCTTGTATGTTTTGTACAGTTTTGTGTTCAAATGTTTTTTAAATGTTTTTTGTACTGATATATATGTATATATTTGTTATTCTACAGCACTGAAGAAGTCCAATTTCTTTGGACGAAACGCGTTGGCTGATCGACTTGAAAACGTTTTTTCTAGGTCTAATTAAATTACTACTAAATAAAAAAGGGCAATGTTAAGAACAACTCTGGACACAGATTCTATATTTGTGTGATATTGTTTGCAAGGTGGTGCACCACTTGCTCTGTTTTTTGTCTGACATTGTAAAGTCCATTTGTTTGGAAGGCACCCCGGCAGTGGGTGCTTACAGTGTGTGCACACAACCCTGGGATATTTCCCATCCCTTATATAAATTTGGTGATAGTAGGTTAGGTGGTAGTCCTCATAGGGTTTCACTGTCAAAGTTTGTATAAACTTGACATTATAACTTGTCTTTTTTGAGAGAGTAAAATATAAGTTTTCTACGGCACATTGAGCAGTTAGTGCTTTTCATATACCTGGTTAATAAAATAAAAAAAACAGGAGCAGGGAGTATCCATTCCTGTTTGTCTGCCCCGTGTGACAAGAAAATAATCACAGTGCGTGTCTTTTAGAAGTGCAAATCAGCAGTGAGGTAACGAAACATGATGCCCCACCCGGTGCCCTGCAGAATATGGAGAGGGGCCCTCGGCTTAAGAAAACACACTTCCCTTGCAATATCAGAATCAGCTCCCCTCACTGAAGGGTGAATTGGTGGAGATTGCCAGACTCCAATTTGACGCTTCCTCCATCACTATGAAGAGCAGGTCCTCCGTTCCCCAGCAGCCCTCTTATCTGCTGGGATTTCACTCTAAGATATCAATGCGATATCTGCAGCCCTGAACGTGCCCTGCTGCTGGTTCGCTCTTCCCAGAGGACGCTCACTGACGGCTAATGTTCAACAGCATTTGGGGGCTCTTCGCGACACAGTGGTAATCATCTGCAATTAGCAGATCAAGGCAGTAAAGAGGAGATAAGTCACAGGAACAAAGGATTACCAGGGGACGGCTAGTGCGAACGGCTTATGCTGCTGTTTAACAGCGTGAAAACAACTGTTTGTGTTTAGCAGAACCGCACCAGCAAGCAGCAGGAACTTGAAAGGGCGGGAGGACGGAGGCAAAGCTTTATGGCACGAGAAGTCCAGTCAATACAAGCACTTACAATGCAATAGGTCTAACATTAGTGAAAGTTTGAGCTATTGGCGTTGCTAATAATAATGCAACACCAATAGCTCTAACTTTTAGTAATGCAAGACCTATTGCATTGCTAACACTTGTTTTTCCATTTATTTACTTTTGAAGCAATCACGGCACACGCACTTTAAAACGTGGGTTCCGTGATTGAAAAAAAAGTAAAGAAATAGGAAGGATGTTGCAGTCCAGTAGCCCGCTGGCGTAACACACACAGGCTTATCTGCAAGGGGTGTGCTGGGGTGTAGAGGGTTAAAGCGTGCTCTGGCAGCCAGTAATGTAAACCAGCAGGAGGGGGAGGAAGCAGCTGCAGCGAGCGAGTGTTCGCAGCTAAAGATTTACAGGCGAGCGGAGTGAGAACGCTCTGCAAATAAACAAGGAGACCCTTTACTATTATTTCACAATGAGATGCACACTCCGGGGCGGGAGGGTGTTTTGAGGGAAGGCAGGGGGAGAGGAAATAAAGTGTAAGCAGCGCTGTGCCCTGCGACGAACAGAGGGCAGAAATGAAAACAAATATGCTGCAGAGCAGTGCTCTTATTTAAATTAGTAAATGACTTGCTTGTACCATGTAGCTGCTGCCCTTTACACAGACAGCTCGACACGCCTGGTACCATCTCAGGATTACATGCACACTCATGGGTGGGAAGCGTTGTTGGGGGAAGGCAGGGGCCAGATTAATTGAAGTGAAGCATTTAATGAGTCACGGTTGGGGGGAGTGTGTAGCTGTGCCTGCAACGCCAGCTACCATTAAAAAGTGACTAACAAAAGAGTGCTTAGAAACTGTAAATAAAAGGTACAGAGTAATGATACATGTACCTCATGGGAGGTACTAAACAGGAAGAAGGAGGGACTACTAACAAAATAAACCAATGAAATAAAAAGAATCCCGAAGGACACTGCAAGGAGCCAATAAAATGAATGGGCGGAGCTTATTGCCCATATCCTGAATACAGCATGTCTCGAAGAGACAGCGCAAGCGCTGCCTAGGCGAGATCTAACAATATCAAAAGGATCTGTCAAAATCAGGGTAAATTCTTAGTTAGTCTGATACCTGACCCATCTGGTTATCGGACAGGAAGTTCTCTAAATTCCATTAACAATTTAATAAATATCAACATTTATATTCCATCAGGAAAACAAGGCAAGGGGTATTTACAAATTGCTTAATATTTTAGTAGATGAAATGGTGAGTAAATATATCCAAGCTTTCAGATAGCTGGTGACTTTAATGTTTCAATTTAATTATGGCAACCTATCAAAAAACAGGAAGCATCTATGAGAATCCCTAATGTACATTGAAGACAAGGAAATGTACCAAAAAAAAAAAAAGTTATAAATCTTGGCTTTTTGTTTAAAGCTCGCAATATAGTAATAATTATTAGGAGGAACAAAGGTGACCAACCAGCACAAGATACTTTCTATTAAGTCAAAACAAGCTCTCTAACCAATTATGCATTAGAACATGATAATTCTTCTATTTGAGAAGTGATTTTCGTATTTTAATTAACTTTGGTAGTGATCAGACCACTCTTGATAACATTGTGGCATCCACTTTCTAAACATGAAATTTGGAGTCGCCCCTAATAGAATTTTGTGCTGTGAGGCATAAAACTGCTTAGTAATAGTATAGTGCATGTGAGCCGGTGGGCAGTCCTGACATCATACATTTGTGTCATCAAAAACGAGGAACCATTTAGTTTCAAAAAGTGAAAAAATGAAAAGACAGCCAAATGGAGGAAAATATGATACTACTGGATTCTTGTTGAAAAGTAAGCTGAATAAACTATTAAGAAAGGTCTCCAAAATTAATACAAAGGACATAGCTGCATTATGTATGGAATGTTGAAACCAATATAGAAAAGGCTTGAGAAAAATATCCTATGGAGAAATGCAAAGCTCTTGGAGGAAGAGCTATTTCTCAGGAGGAAAAACAGAAGAACATTTTTTGGAATTTAATTGGGAAAGGAATGAGAAAGGCTTAATGCTATCCAAACTGACAAAAATACCTTAATTAATTACCGCACTGTAATGTACTGTTCAAATTCAAAAGTTAAAAATCATGCCTGTCTCATCTCTCGATTTAACAGAAATGTTGCAGCCAAGTACCTTTTACGAAAGCAACTGCAATTTTTCAAGGGATGCTTTAGAAATAAAGCTCTGGATGTTAACAAAATAGGAGAGTATATAGGATCAACTAAAACCTACTGAGCACAGGGGTCAAACGGTAGATCAGCATTTAACTTGAAATTAGAGCCTAAAATTTGGTCTACCCTGTTATACTCCCTACTCTAGGTAATCTTTAAAATTAATATGATTCAGGACTCTTGGCAGGGTATAAGAATTCTCTTCTATTAAAAAAAAAAAAAAAAAGCCAACAAACTTGTCCAAAAAATTACAGGACGATTGCATTGATGTACATCTCAGGAAAACTCTTTGGTAGGCAACTACTGCATAACTTGGAAGATTGTGGGGATGCCAAGGGCATTCAATCAAAAATCAAATTGGCTTTAGACCTTGACATTCAACTACTGATGGCTGCCTGGCTCTTACGTTATTGGCAGAGAAATACATCAAGGGTGCTTCTTTACATGTGACCATTATCAATCTGTTAACTATTTTTGATTTACTCGACAGGAATACATTGTGGAGGAAACTGGCTCTGTGGGGCATTCCAACAGTTTATTGAAATTGCGGATTGAACTGCACAAAGGGTCCTGGAAAAAGAAGCACTAAGTGAGAATGGTACTGTGACAAGAAAAATCTGCACGCTGAATCATTTTTGTCAGGGCTGTATCCTGGCCTCTCGCATTTTAAATCTAGATCTTAGATCCCTCTATATCTCTGCAATTAACCCAGTCATTTCCACCTAAAGTAGCCACTGAGCAGATACAAAGTTTTTTCTATGCAGATAATACAATCATTTTGAACCTGTTATCCACAGGTTTTCAAAGAGCGCTAGACACGTTTGCCATATACTGTGAAGAAACTGAATTAAAAATGAATACAGTAAAAACAAATATGATGAAAAGAAAATGCAATGACAATTGGAGACTAGATTCTCAGAAATTAGAATTAGTCAGTACCTGTGTTAATTTGGATGCAACTTTTTCTTGAAACTCAAATTTCAATCAAGTATGTCATGCTAACATTGTTGCCAATGCTTTGGGAAAATTGAATGCTACACTAGCACACAGATCTACTGAAGTATTATAACAAACCTAAGAAATGTAAATTGCTTCCCTTCCTTCATCGATGTGATATTTTGGATGAAGAGCATATGATAAAATCAAAGATCCCCAGTTTGTGTTTGAAGACGAGATTTGGTTTTAGTAGGTATAACCTACAAATCTTATAAAAGATTTCACATTATTGGCATTGTATAACAAACCTTGAAAAGCACTTATTTAGGCATCTGCGGACGATTTGTGTGAAAAACTATAAGGAGACCCAATGGAATAAATCCATACAAAACATCAAAGCCCTATTAGGTGTTCTAAACACGGAGGCAAAGGGTTCTTCAAGTATGACTGCCTAGTAAAAAAACATTCAAGTTTATCGTTAAGCAGTTATCATTTGAGTAGCTCTCAGACCAGTGCCCCAAAGGTAACCTATGCAATTAGGTTTCCCATTGAAGAGTAGTAGTCCTTCTTGTCCCTACCTTACAAAACTTCGACAGAAAGAAACTAGACGCCTGAAGTTAGAATTAAGGATGGGAAAAACCATGAATACATTTAAATTGTACACCTCTCAGAATGTCAAGTGCAGAACTTTTATCTGAGGTCTGTGTAATACACCTGTTCAATCTCAAATGCATAGAATAGTTTTCACTCCAATGTAAATGATCAAAAAATCTTACGGTTACCTATTATGCAATTACAAATAATTGTAATGTTTCTGTCATGATCGATTATATGACGGAATGCAAGAATATTATGCTATGTTACAACTTAGGAACATTTGCTTCTACTTTACAGCATAATCTGAAGAAAATAGGTGCCTATAGAGAATAATGGGTGATAAGGAATAATTATGTTAAGATTTTTCTTTCAAGCATAAATTGAACAGTATGGACGTTTTGGAGTGTAGGATAAAACAGGCAATAATTATCTCACTATTAAGACTCCCCACTTTGAGAAAAATCGTTAAGTTCTTAGTTTATTAATTTCAATTGTAAGTGAAATAATGGGACTGCACTCAAGTCTGATCTATATGGAATATGTAATTAAGGGTATGAAATAGATTTGTATTACTTTATATGATAGTAAGTGTAAGGTAGATATATTTTATTTTAACTAAAACATATACACATTATATATATATATATATATATATATATATATATATATATATATATATAGACAGGAGTTTTCCGTGTAAACCCTCGATGATTTACGTCAGAGTCCCAGAGGGTCACAGAAAGGCAGCACTTACATCAGCAAGCCCAGGCAAGTTAACGTTGTTCACTTATCATTTATTTTTCTTTTTCATTTTCGTTATTTCTCCAGTGTAAGCATGCAAAGTGCAGAGTGCATCAGAAAACAACAAGACGACCTTACGCGTTTCGGCCAGAGGCCTTCGTCTGGGTCATGTGATAACATGTGTAAGGTGTTTTTAAAAAGGGGGTTGGTTAGACCCGCCCCCAATTACAAAAAACAAAAATCTCAAATTAAAAACATGTTGTTTGAGGGAACAAAAATTCTAAGTGTAACATTCAATTACAATCAATGAATTTAAACTAAATGACATACTATATAACCTTGTAAAGTACTTAAGGCAAAATGATGTTATTGAGTCATAAAAAATTCAAATATGCATAGAAGATTATTATTTCCCATTGCAAAAACAATAACATAAGCCCAACTTTTGGGTTATTCTCACGACATGTCCATAAGAAGTATGTAAATGTATATATAGCCCATATTGACTCAATCAAAAAATAGGCGATGTAACAAAACCCAATCCATTGTAAACAAATAGGTAATACATTTGAAATGTGAGATTATTATCAAAATCCGGTAAAGTGCCAGATTAACAGAAAAATGTAGAGATTTAACTTTATCAAAACGTGGTACATTTTCTATCCATAAGGAAAGAAAATCCTGCACATACGGTAAAGTACCTCACTATGTCCAAATTCTACTGTATACCACAATTGATCTACTTCCTCTTAAAAATTCTACATCCTCTTGAGTTAACTAGATCGACATATAACAGTTGACATGTATCACCTCCAAATACATCAGTCATGAGAGAATCCCCTATATCTACACTGGGTTTGATCTATATTTCTATTCTTTCAGATGGACATCTAAAAAGGACACCACAAAAACTTGATAATAAAATTTGACGCTTGATATTACCCATAAGGTATAGCTATTGCCTTGATCACAGTGCCACTCTAAATTGAGAATAGAATTATACTTTTAACAGGATAGCATTTTTGACTAAGGATCACGGTCTTTAATGTCAGATTTATCTGGAGTGTCAATCACAAGAAATTATGCAATTCAGCATCTGCATTCAAGCCCCATGGTATCTCCGTTCCTTTCATGATGATCCATCTAAATTCTGCTTGTCTTAATAATTGATCACGGTCTCCCCCTCTGATATTCGGAGGGATATGTTCTACACCATAGTATTTTAATTTATCAAAGTTACCATCATGTACATTCCAAATGTGTTTGGCGATTGCATAAGCAAAGTCTTTGTTCTTTATTGCCCTCAAATGTTGTAATATGCGTAGTTTCAATTTGTTGACAGTACTGCCTATGTATTCCTTCCCGCATTCACATTTCAGGGCATAAACCACATAGGTGGTTTCACAGGTGATTCTTTCTTTAATTACTTTTAGTTCGCCCCGACATGATGCTAATTTTCTGTTGATTCATGCCGTGACGACATGCTTTGCATTTTGGACATTTAAAAATCCTTTTGCTCTTAGCCATTGTGCTTTACTTCCACCTTGGTCAGTTCTTCGATAGTGACTATGTGTAAGAATGTCTCCCAGGGAAGGTGCCTTTTTGTATGTGATGTTAAGATGATCCGTTGTCATTTCCTTTAAGTCATCATCTTTCCTAAGGATTTTCCAATGATCTTGAAGTGTGTCCCTTATTATTTTACTAGATGAGTTAAATTGAGTGATGTATCTTATTTTGTTCCTCTCTGGATCATCATCCTGTTCCATGGTTGTTCTCTTTGGAAGTAATAGGGCTTCTCTTTTTTCTGCAAAGTTCTTGATTTAGCATTATCTAACACTGTTACGGGATATCCTCTGATTAGAAATCTCCGATACATCTCATCAAGTTGTAAAAGAAACTCCACTTCCTCCGAGCAGTTCCTTCGTGCTCTTAAAAATTCCCCATATGGGACACTCCATTTTAAACACTTCGGATGAGCACTGTTAGCTGATAAAATGCTATTACATGCAGTTGTTTTTCGGAAAAGTGTTGTACAAATTTTCTGATCTTTTATGTAGACATGAATATCCAAATAGTCTATCTCTATTTTACTGATATTGTAAGTGAATTGGAATTGGAAAGTGTTGTTATTGAGACTTTTGAGGAAGATTGTAAGATCCTCTGTATTTCCCTCCCAAATTAAAAACAGATCGTCTATGTAACGTACCCAGAGTACAATGTGCTCCATCATCAGTTTATTCTTGTCTGACCAAATTTGTTCTGCCTCCCACATGCCCATGGTGAGATTCGCATATGTGGGTGCAAAGGAAGTCCCCATTGCTGTACCTTTGCTTTGCTTGTAATATTTATTATCAAAAATAAAGATGTTATTCATGAGGCAGAACCGTAGCATTTCCACTAACATGTTGGTCTGTTGGAGTACATTTAATGATCTTGATCGAAGAAAGGATTGGCAAGCTTTAATCCCATCTTCATGCCGAATTGAAGTGTACAGTGATACAACATCAATGGTTATCATTATATACTCATCTTTCCAGGGTATGTTGGCGATTCTGTTTAAAAAATCCATCGAGTCTCTAATGTAGGATGGTAGATCTTGTACAAATGGGAATAGGAAAATATCCAGGAATCTTGAGGTGTTCTCTAATAAAGAGCCACAGGAACTGACAATTGGACGTCCCGGCGGATTATCTAGGCTTTTATGTATCTTGGGTAATACATAAATTGTTGGTGTTACCGGATGTTTTATCAAAAGATAATCCAACTCATTCTCATCAAGTAAACCATCCTGATGCCAGTCCTGAAGCATCTTATGGAACGTGCTCATGATCATAGGCGTCGGATCTTCCTTTAGTTTTTCATAGTTTGACAGATCATTTAATTGTCGCTTGATTTCAGTGTAGTATTTTTGAGCATCCATAACTACAATATTTCCCCCTTTGTCGGAGGGTTTTATAACGATCTTGTCATCCGATCTTAAATCATTCAAGGCCCACCTATCGTCATGAGTCATGTTTCCAAATTTATTTTGGTTCCTCTTCCTTTCTTTGATGTAGATAGTACGTAATTCCTCTGTCATTAATTCCTGGAATATATCAACTCTATTGCCCGCTGGTAATTGTGGGCAAAATCTTGACCTAGATTTACATTCGCTGCTGATGGTTAAATTCGTTGTGATTGCCACTGCTTCACAAATTTGTATATTCGTCATATTCTCTGTTTCCAGTGGTGCATTCATATCGCTTTCAGACAATAAGCTATGTGCTGTTGTTAATGGCACAAGGTCATTGAGGGTAAGTGGTGTTAGAGGTTCTTGGTTTTGCTGTCCAAAAGTTCTTGTTGGCATTGATGCAAAATATTTTTTCAGTTTGAGTTTACGACAGAAGAGATATAGATCTACCCTGGACATTGCTAAGTCCATACTGTTGGAAGGGCAGAACGTTAAACCTTTGTTTAGTAGATCAAGATGTTTTTTGTCAGCTTTTTTAAGGAGAGGTTAACGACCAGGTTGTTTTCTTGGTGTTGAGGCGAGTCGAGCAGAGATGGAGTCTCTATTTCTTTGAAACTCTCGCTTTTTTGGGGTTGGTTTTTGCGCCCCCGTATATATATATTTATTTATTTATTATGGGTTGTTTTAAACAGTTTGCATTTCCAGGCACATTATCAAACAAATAAACTTGACTTCTTTTTGGCGAATAGGAGGAGTTTGGTTTTGGTGCTGTTAAGTTCCAGGCTAGTGCTGCATTATTTTTTGGAGACCTACCAATACATCCCTGGTAGCCAAGTTTAATATCCTTTTGTGCACTGGTAAGCCTACTTCTTGGGTCTTGGGGCGTTTTGCCAAGAGGTCTTGGAGGAAACCCACCAAGTTGACATGTTTTGCACACATGGTAACGGAGAAGAGTACATTTATCAAAGAACTCTTGACACAACTGCAATATTCTGCCAAGCACTTTTCTTCATTGAGATATAGCAAAGAACTAGAATCCAAAGCCTTTCCAAGATGGTCAGTAACTTGAAATCTCGCACCAACAGACTAAAGTTGTTTGACACATTTCCATGTTATTTTAAAACAAAGTGCTAAAATTAGAGCGCTATGAAACTGTTAAGAGTTTACCTCTCAGCCCCACAATATTCTAGAGGCTTTTGTTTGTTCCTTTGTTTGTGTGTTATTCCTTATTTTAAACTGCCATACTTTAACCAGGTGTAAATGAACACCTTTTTGAAAATGAAATGGTTCTGAGGCGAAGTTTATAATTACGGAGTCAAAACGTATCCGTAGTAAAATCCAACCCCCACGTTCTCAAGCACTGAGCCACATTATGCGAGTCAAGTGTACCAAAAAGAAAGCATTGGCATAGCCAATAGGTCTCGCCTTTAAGCCCTTATAAGTGTTTAGCTATGCAGCACATTATCCTGTTTATAATCTGGTCATTCCCACAATTTAGTTTTCACATATGCCCTCTTTTCTGCTCCTAAATGTTGCCATCTAGTAGTAGTAAACTGTAGATTGCAAATATCTTATCAGCGACAATAATATTAAACTGTTATTTATTACCATCACTGAAAACACCCGTTTATGGAGCCTTGCACTAGGTTTTAAATAGATCGCATCTCAACCTCCTTCAGAATTGAGCTTTGCATGAAAATAAAAAGCAGAAGGTGGGTTGAAAGCTTACAACTGCACATGCATCCTTTTGTCCACAGAGCTCCCTTGGGATAGCATCACCATTATCGTCCGCTAAATAGTTGAAATTTTATAAAAACACAAGCATTAATTGGATATATAAATACGAGCACACATATAAGGTGACACATTGTCTAGCTGTAATGGGTGGATTGGAAATATCGGAACATACAGACAGTTAGTGTAAAGATAGTTTGATAAGGGCACAGATTGATAAGCAAGTAGCTTGAGCAGTCTAGACAGGCTGACAGACAGATATGCTGTCTGTTTCATCTATGTGGTCAGATTAGTCAATTTAAGCCTTGTGAGGGGCACACTTGCTTGGCATAGGCTTCCTTCTGACAAGCTGCCCACTAGCATTTGAAGAGGCTGAAACTCAATCATAACACTGAAATTAACCTACTACAATGTACATGTGAAATATCAATAAATGCATGGAGCAAGAAGACATCAAATGTTTTAATGCCCTCAAAGTTATAATACGTGTGTTATAGGCTAGATTCACATTAAAAGGATAGACCTCTTCTGACTGAAGAATCTGCCGTAAATGCTCCTGAAAGACAGTGTTTACTTGCTTTTAAAGGGTTCCCTAACCCAGGTGGCTTATTGTAGAGATGAGCTTTGGTCTTATGGGGCAATTGATCTACAAGCCAAACTACTGTTAAACTGCAGTTAAACCAGAAACAACATGCCTGGTGCATTTCCGAAGCCAAAGGATATTGTTGCTGAAATAGAATGTCATTAAATTCTACTAAAAAAAAAAAAGAACATCAGCTCTTATTTTGTGGCAGAGTTGGTCAGTGAGGTTACAACATGACTCCATGTTAACAGGGACAAAATATTTTAGTCCTTCACTTTCATTTATAGGCCCAGAATATTCTGAGAGTTACAGTGCTGGTTCACCTCCATTACACTAACATTATAGATTGCAATGGCTAGTAGAAGAAAAAACTGGAATGAGGCATCCCCAGTATCTGGAGCCACCTTATCGATAACCTTCTGTTCAACTATAGTAGTCATGGAAAGTAAAGGACTGTTTACTGACCGCAAGCTCTCAGAAGCTATGACATGTGCCATCACGAGGACAGCACAGTGGCATATTGGACAGGACAAATGACCCAGTGTGAGGTTTTTTTTTTTGTGCCATTAGCGTCTGTTTGACAGCAATCATTGCCATCGGACCCTCGTGTTTTTGAAGGTAGTCACAGTATATCTGGGGCCAATAGTCCAAAGTACAAGCGCCAGAACACATCTTCACGGAGGTACTAGGCTGAAAATCTTCTACACCTTCATGATATTCCTGGACACATCATCCGGTTACTTGAATATTGCAGTTGCATCTATACGGTTCTACCCACCAAGACACTGCAAGAACGCTAGAGGGCCCAGGGTGTCAACATCAGTGCAGAACAGTGTCGAATGGTTTTGCAGCATTTAGGTGGCAGTGGCACGAAATCTATCCAATGCCAATTGGACAAATACATAACGACTTTAAGTCTCACTGAGAATAAGTACACAGGTTAACTGTTCGTCGCAAAACACGTGACTAAAATCTATGCAAAACAGCCTTTTGCGTGTCTTGAGACATGGGTGGTGCCGGCTGCTACTTTGAGATCCACGTGCAGATGCAGCCTGCTTCAAGTCCCGGTTAATACATTGTGAAACATGCATTAGTGGCGCAGGGTTTCTTTCTGACTTGCTCGCTCTCTGAGAGAGGTTTTTTTCTCATAGGATTACAACTGGCCCCTTTGTTTATCTCATCAATCCGACCAAGTAAGGCACAAAAGCCTAGAACGTTTGAGTTACAGGCTGGGGAAAAAAAAAGTCCTAAATGAGCCGCGCCGAACTAAGAAAGGCACGCCACCGCCATACTTAAAGATGAAGCGCGGCAGCCGTTGCGCTAGCTGCAATTAAAATGTATTATGCGGGCGCTTGCAGAAAAAAAGAAAGGCGCACAGCCACCATACTTAAAGATGAAGCGTGGTGCCCTTCGCGCTTACTGTAATTAACATGTATTAGGAAGGGAAACACATTAAAATGCGTGAAGAGCTCTTAAGAGCTGTTCTGATTTTTAAAAAAGTCCCTGAGCAGAAAGTAAATAGAAACAAGCGAAAGAAGCCAAGTCATGCGAGTGATCAATGGGACTAAACAATTGAGAATAAAGGTGGGACAAGTAGGAACTATTATCCAATTAGAAGCAACGTTTTTTAAAGGACACTGACAAGTCAATTAGAAGCTGGAAGCAGGCTGTAAGCCCCCTGACTGAATACAGCATGTCAAGAGACAGTGCATGCGCTGCCTAGGTTCGACCTAAAAAGGAGTGCCATGGCTATCTAACTAGAGTGTAATAGCACTAGAGATATAGGGATCCTAATGGAATATGACAGTACCCACCACGGATACTGGTCAGTAATGACTGCCCCAGAACCGAGAGACGCATCAACACATGCCATGAACAACATTTTGAGGAAGAAAACAAAATGGCTAGCTTACCAACTCCTGTTTCACTGGATGTTCTTTGGGATTAACGCCTTGTGTGACCAGGTATACTACAAAAAAGAAACAATGTTAAATTTGTATTCACCCCCTACCCCCGTCCCCAGTACAATATTCATACTCAATCTCCAATAACTTACTCCAGAACAGTGAATTCAACGAGTATGAAGACACCAAATCCAGCTTGGCTTGATCAAGTGGATCCAACTTTAAAGAGAAAATAGTTACACGTTGATATACTTTAATGTGCGCAGTTAAAAAGTATTTAAAACTTTGATATCAATTAAGTACATACTCTTAGATTTATCTTAAAAAGTCAACTTCCAAAAGCAGGACACTGTTAACTGACTGCTTCCTCTGTACAGAAAGCAAGTAAAAATATTTTGGGAAGGGAAGAGTACTAAAAAAAAAAAAAAAAAAAAAACAATTTCCACAGAGACCCAGATGAAAGATGGAGGCAACAATTAATAAATCTGGCAGAGGAGGAGGGAGATATAAACTTGGAGGCTTGTGGGTGAAGTAGCTTCTGGTTTGTTTGACATGAAATAAAAATGATTGTTTCTTTGATTTATGCCGTTGCCTTCACATTTTAAAAGGTCAGGAAGGAGGCAAAGTATCACTGTTAAGATAGGGAGGTAATGAAACATATCCAGGTGAATTGCATGGTGCAATAATTGGATTTACGCAAATTTGTGGTTGCTGTGTTTTCCATATAGCTATGGATTTGCCCCATAATCTGCTGCAAAATCTGCAGATAACAAAACATTGTTTCTAGCTCAAACAGATCAAAAGTTACATTAAATGTGGCAACATATGTTGCCGTGCAGTGGAAAGCCCTTCGCAAATGTTAAGTGATCACCTTTCAGTTGCTTATTGCTGTATTTGGGTGTTACACTGGTACAAATAATAGGAATATAAATGACAAATAATGAGGTAATGATCTAAATTGTGGCGCTTTATGCAGCATAATTTGGATTTTCTTGTTGCATAATTTAGTCAATCCTGCCACAAAATTTGGTCCTCCTCTCCCACATAATTCCAGTGGCCATTATTATTGGCAACTTAATAGTAAACGTAGGTGGTTATTACCCATCACAATTACAGCAAGAATATTTTGGCACAAAAATGACAGCCCAGATGTACCATGGATTTCTGTTCTCCAGTAACTCTAAATGTGCGGTGAAAAACCCTGGCTTTGGTCATACAAAGACAATGGGATAGGGTGAAAATCACTTTGGTATCTGAAAAAGCCCAGACTGTTAGATAGAGGAAACATGCATGCCAACATGAAGAGCACCAACAGTGGAATACTGGCTCTATTGCTTTACATCTCTTTAGCCTTTAATAAACTCACAAAGCTGGGATAGAGAAGGCACCGTTCTAAGTAACATTCTGACCTACTTGAGGAGTGAGATACAGACAGTGGGACAAACAGACACTGCTCGGCCGTCTTTGACAAGGAGACCCTGGGAAGAGTGGGAAAAACAATGGGGGGCTGGCAAAAAAAAATAAAAACACACACACAGAAAAAGGGAGACAGGTGTAACTTAGACTAAGATGCACATACTTACAGACCAAGGCAAGGGCACAGACACCCCCTTAACTGAACCACAAAACACACTGACAGTGGTTTTGTTAAAAATGGCACAAGAAAATAACCATGACTCCAATACAGACTTAAGACCCACATTTCTAAAAATACACTAAAACAGTCTAAATCCAGCACAAGTACTCTAAGAGTTTGTTTGCAAAAAGGGGGCACCTGAACAGAGACATATACAGAGTAGGGTGACATGCTGAGGAAGAAAATCATACATAGTTAAGAAAACACAAAGTAAAGAAGAAAATATACCAGGAACATTAATGTCAAATAAAAAAAGCGGCATCGTCAGTGGAAGTGTAAACATACTGAGAGCGATTCATGTTCTCTTACAGGAAGATAGAAGACATGCATACTAGGACTCAAACGTAGGAGGAAAGTCATAAGTCACTCTACTCCTACTGTAGAGGCATTCAAGTATATAACAGATCAATTGACTTTGAAGGTCAGGCTTTATTAATTAGGCAGCATATGGAGAACTAAGGAGAACTAGAACAAGACTTAACGATTTCTTAAGGAGACATGGTCACATTGAAATAATCAGAAAGGTTAACAAGAATAAAATTCTACTGAAACCAACTGGCAGTACGAGACTATGGGTGAGAACATGCAGAAGCTAGCTGTGGGGTAAGATCAAGAGACTAGCCTCACGTGGTCTCAGCTGAAGCATTCCCCAGTAAGATAACTCAGTACCCAGGTCAGACATATCGCACAGTGCCATGAAACTGTGAAAATGAGGCACACTCAGCAAAATGAAATATACACAACAGAGGATGTAGTTACATCTTAACGGATTGCTCTCAGAGAGTGGGACAAACGTGGAGACAATCCTGATCCTTAGCTTCTGCTGCTCTTACAGGAACACATTTTGTAAGAATTAATCACGTTTTGAGAGCTAAAAATACATTAGAGAAGATAACCCTTGCTTGAAAGTGTATTCGATATATAAGTATATAGAAACAGACCTCGATATACAAGTAAAGAACAGAAAAGAACTTACATTTGAAAATGGAAATGAGCACAGGAGGGCAACTAGTGTAACTCTAGAGATGAAAGGTAAGCTCTCTAGATACGGTAAATGTGGGCAACATGAAAACTAAATGGGGTCTCTTTCGGTCACGTTTCTAATAAAACTCGGACATATATACTATTGCAGCTCAAGATGTTGGATTAGAAAAATTAGGAGAATATTTAATACACCCATATCTCAAAGGCATAAAAATAAAGAAACTTTTGCATGACTCTACAAGGAATCTTAATACTGTGACAGCTTCTTGATTCCATCTTACCTTCTGAAGTAGCTCACTCCTGGAGACGGAAATCATAGTCTTCAGCATTGCATCAACGGAGCCGACTGACTTTTCATAGGCTATAAGGTATTCATGGATTTCTGTTGGGTACTCTTCCACGTTATTCGTCCCCTTTGACATGATCTTAAGGCGATGTAAGAAACAGAACACAAACTCTTTTATAGCAGAATACATATTACAACAGAAGGCAAAGCGGTCTGTGGCCAATACATAAAGTTAGACAAGTGCTTATGATAGAAGTGAACATTGCTGCGCTGCATGGCCCATTTTGGTAATACCATAAGAGTGCAAAGAAAATCATAGATCTGAGATAGATCTCGCTAATACAAAAACGTGATCGATCAATGTATTCTCCACATGCCACAAATTTAAATAAAGTCAAGTAAAATCAGCCTTCTGGGACACCAAATTTACCCAAACTAGGACAGAACAAACTCAGTGTAGAAGGGTTTTCAGATTTTGACTGCTCGGTGGCCTGTTGAGCAATCCCACAGATTTTTTTTTTTTAACTCCAAGTCTGCCTGTTGAGATTACACGATCCTTTAGCCCATATTTTAAACACCATATAGTCTTGTAGGTTACGGGGGGTGGGGAGGGAGGATGGGAGGGTTATAATGCAAATGACTGAGTGGCATAGAGCTGACTGGGAATCGTTTTTGCCTGTGGAATTGACTCTGTTCTTGTTAAGTGTCTCAAACAGATAGCTACTTGCTAGAGGTGGACTGAAAGAATTTTCAGTTATCTCCTCAAACCCAACATCAATATGCAACTACATAGGGACCATGTGTTTTTTACATTGGATAACTGCATGTGGAATGATGAAAATAAGTATACCTTATACAGAGCTTAGACAACCACAGAACCGGTTAATCATTTATAATGATCTCAAACTGGAGCAATTCTAGAACGCGGTCACAAAGTCAGACACTTACATTGCACTATTTGGAGGAATTAATACCACACTTTAATTGACAAATTAAGACAACCACCATCTCGATCTAGAGGCTGTTGATAAAAGCATGATCAGTGGTAGTCTCTACGGTCTCCCATTGTTCTGACTAGGACAACAGGTGCACAGTTCCACAAAGTTGGGCTTCAGCACATCTACAGCTGACAGCTTTAAGAAGCAAGAGCATTTTCAGGAAAAACCGACAAAAGCACGATTGGCACAGAGTTGTGCTCCACCTACTAAAGACCCATAAAAGTCTTCAAATAGGGAGGAAGAAAAATGAAAGACAACTAAAACGCACTTTCAGACGCAGCTCTTGAAGAAAAAGTGAGTCCCAGTGATTTAAGAATGGTTACAACATCAAAATAATTAAACTGAACTTCTATGCTGACGGCTGTTGCTAAAAGAGCAAACGACATGGATGGATATTTTACTATAATACCCATTAAATTAAGATAAGAAAAAGATAAATTTAGTGAGTTATTATACAAGCATTTGCAAAGCCACTTGGTCTCGCATTTGGGTCCGATTGGCTTTGGCAATTGTTTTAGCTAAGCGGAACACCATCTCCGATGCTGTGCTGCATGGCTACTTTTGACTTGGCCAGCTGCGTTTCTTTGTAGGAACACGCACCATGCATTCATGCACCTACAAAAGGACGTGGACACTTTTTTTTAGGTCGAGACTGGGCAGCGCATGCGCTGCTCTGAGAGACATGCTGTATTGCGGTAGGGACTTGAAGCTCTGCCCATGTCCTGCCCATCTTTTCAATTGGCTCCTGATACCGTCCTTCCGAAATCTTTAATTTTCATTCCTGAATAGGCTTGTTAGTCGCTCCTTGGTACCGCCTTGCCTGCATTTGTAACCTCCCATAACGACTGGACTTTTTACTTGTCTTGTTACACGATCTGCTTTATCTTGGCTGTGAGCACTATTTTGTTCAATGATTTGCCCCTATTCCACCCACTACGCCGTAGCACGCCGCCCGCTTTTATTTTAATTACAATTACTAATGGCGGTCCGCTTTAACTATAGCGACCGCGTTTCTTTCAGCAGCGCGGTCGGCTTTAAGTATAGCGGCCGCGCTTCTTTATTTAACTTTTTTTTTTTTTTTTTTGACTAGCGCCCATGCAGCGCTTTTACATTAATGGAGGCCGTGCCCCTTTCTTTAGACAAGCTGCGTCTAAAGAAAGGTGCGCAGCCACTATTAAAGTGAAAACGTGGCATGGGGCACTTTTACAAAAAAAAGCATTGGTTTGTCACCTTGACAAATAGATGCTTTTTTTTGTCACGCCCCTTTCTTTAGACGCGGCTTGTCTAAAGAAAGGGGTGTGGCCTCCATTGATGTGCCCAGGTTACCTGTGGATCAATGATCCTGGCAAGGAGTATGTGGTACTCGTGAAGACTGGTTTATGGTTTGTTGATCCCAGTGGTATAATCTTGGAGGCACCTCCGCGGCTCCCCAGGGACTACATGGAGAGACACGTGTGAGCATGGAGGTATGAAGCACCCTTGCTTGCGACCCTCGTCCCCCACCCTCATTACCCCCCACATGGAGTAAAAGTCAGGGGCAGCTGGAAGGGGAGTGAGGTTTCGAACACTGTACTACAATGTGCCTGGGAACAAGACAGCACGGTGTGTGGTCTCTAAAGACAACGCTGACAACTTTGTGCCCAGCGAAGGAGACTTAGGAGGAGTGTTCAGAGGAGAGAGAAACGACGAGTGATAGAACGCCTCCCTCTTAGTGGTTGATCCCCCTATATCATGCAATGGCTACCAGATATGCCACCACCTATGGGGCATTGCTGTTTCCCTTGAAGGGGGATATGGGGGAGGGTTAAGGGTGTCCCCGGTATTGTGAACAGGAATCCAACCGAAATGTGTGGACTGAGACTCTTAGAATTTTCCTGCAAACAGTAAACTGTGTGCCCAGTAGTGCCTGGTAATGAGGAAAGGCTGAAAGTGAAAAGAGATTTTTTTTTACCCCTCAGTGAGCAGCGTCTAAAGGAGACATGGAAGATCCTGAATCACCCGAAGAGAGGTTGTCCAATTAGTGGTATGTTCTGTCGCAGCTCTGCAAGCAAATTTATGGCAAAGTTGGCAACACAGGCCATACTGAAACTTGATGAGAAAATGGATATGGTGAACAGGTTGCCGAGTGTTTCAGCAAAGCTTTCCGCAGATGCCTTGCAAGTGGGGATAAGGAGAATCTTTCTTGATGTGTTCAGTGCACAGAATAGTGGTGACTTATCAGTTGTCCGTAAGGTCTAAGGCTACCCACAAGGAGCACAGGTGATGCCAACACTGTAGGACAGAAATGATGGAGAAGGTGGAAGTAAAGTTGCAGGACTGGAAAGACAGGATTCTGAGCAGTCATACAGAAAAAAGCAATTATGGTGGGAGAGTCCTATATCTGACCACTGGTGCCTTGGCCTGGAAAAGGATATTGATGCTGGAAGCCCCTTCTTTCCTTAGGCTCCTTTGGAGCAACAGTGTTTTGGGTTATGAGGCATCTGCTTGCTATAGGCCGATTACTTGATTTTCAATGATCAATTAATAATAAGTCCTATGTGGTGGGATTTCACTGGATTTACTGTTCTGTGCATGACATATTGCAAGTTGTTGCGCTATCAAAATAATAGAAACATTTAAACCTAATATTTGGTAATACTTGATTGTCGCTGTGACTGCATGGGCTAGGAAAACAGCTAAACAGGAGTGAAAACACAGAGTGCCTACAGAATTTTAACCTGAAAGATGTAAAATTAAAACTGAAAGGTCACATAAAAATAATTGAAAGCGAAGTTCTAAAATTAGGG
Organism: Calotriton arnoldi; assembly: GCA_963921515.1. Taxonomy (NCBI): domain Eukaryota; kingdom Metazoa; phylum Chordata; class Amphibia; order Caudata; family Salamandridae; genus Calotriton; species Calotriton arnoldi. The sequence goes on along the minus strand of CAWUFW010024688.1, from coordinate 21,002 downwards.
GGAGTAGGGTAATGCATTATCCCCAAGTCCCATGTCCCCGTCATTACTTGTGACGTGGACCCCCCACCTCAGCCAGGAGACAAAAACAGGAAGTGAAGAGTGTAGGAAAGTGCTCCTTTTGGCATGGTTACCCCCCCCGCTTTTTGCCTGAATCTTAATGCATCTTTGACTGTACATGCACTGGATCACTGCTAATCAGGTTGCCAGTGCCTGAAACTGTACCTTTGTTTCCACAATTGGCAAGCCTCTGGCCCACATGTAAGCCCCTTGTAAAATGCACCAGTGGTACCAAGGGCATTGTGACCAGAGAGGGTCCCTAAGGGCTGCAGCATGCATTATGCCACCCTAAGAGACCCCTCACCAAACACATGCACACTGCCATTTCAGCCTGCGTGTTTTGGAGCAACTAAAAGTGAAGAGTCTTCCTGGCACACATCCCTGTGTGGCAGGCCTGCCAGAGGCATAGGTAAGTCATCCCTACAAGAGGCCTTACAGCCCTGAGGCAGGGTGCACTAAACTTCTGGTGAGGGCATAACTGCATGAGCAGAAATACCTCTAAAGTGTCTAAGTCTATTCTCAGACATTAAAAGGGCATGGTGAAGCCATATCGAGCACATGGGCTGGGAGCGTGTCAATACGAGTCCCCACAGCTCCACGATGGCTTCACCAAATCTCAAAATGTTTGGTACAAACATCTCAAATTAATGAGCCCACACTGATGCCAGTGTTGGATTTATTAATCAATGCACTCAGATGAGCCCCCTCAAAACCTACCCAATCGCTAGTGTGGGGCCGACTGGTCTGCACCAGCCTGCCACTTTCAGACATGTTTCTGATCCCCTGCGGTGGGAGCCTTGTGCTCTTGTGGGTCAGTAACAAAGCATGCTCTGGGTGGAGGTGCTTCACACCTACCGACAAGCAGGAACAGGATTCAAGAGCGGTGAGCCTCAAAGGCTTCCTTCCCTTTGTTATGCTAGCCAGGGCCTCTCCAGCTAGTGAAGATGCCCGCCCCCCTGACCACGCCCCACTTTTGGTGGCAAGGTTGATGGGAAAATTAGTAAGCAGGAGAGATGTGTCCCCTCTCAGCCAGGACCACTAATAAGGTGTCCTGATCTGAAGTGACCCCCTCCTTTGAAAATCCTCCATATTGGTTGTGAGGACTTTAGCCAATAGGATAAGGGGTATGCCCCCTCCCAAAAAGGAGGGGACATACAAAGGGTGTAGTCACCCTTAAGGTAAGTAGCCCATTGGCTACTACCTGCCAGTACCTGTAATGCCCCTAAATCGTGTATTTGGGAGCACCCCTGAACCTTGATCCTTAGATTCCCGGCGACCTAAAGAAGGAGGACCGAAGAGCTGTGCAGAAGTGAAAACTCCAGATGACAACGGACTTGGCCCCAGACCTACCAGCCTGTCTGTAGCCCTTGAAGAAACCTACTCCAAAAAGCGACTAGTCCTGCAGGCCCAGCAACCTCCACAACTGTGAGAGGACTGCCTGCCTTCCCTAAAGTCCAAGAACTCCTGAGGACAGTGGCCCTGTCCACAAAGAAACCAACAAGAAGAGCTCCAGTGTCTTGTTGAACCGCACGACCAGGCCTCCGGTCCTACCTCTGCACCAGATGCCTCCAGCCTGAGTCCAAGAGGCCCACCGGTTCCAAGAATGTTCCTCAGCGGTCCTGAGCTTGAGTCCATCCCGAGTGACCTCTCCTGGACTTCACGACGACGCATGCAGTCTCAACATGAAGGGTCCCCGAACAGAAACCGGCAAGACTTCTCCGACGTCCAAAAGACTCCCCTGCACCCGCAGCCCCCCGGACTTGGGGAGCTCGACCGATGGTGTTCCCGCGTTCCTCAGCACCCCAACTTGCCTCCAGAGCCACTGGTTCCCTTTGTCCAGCCTCCTGGTCCGAGCCTGCAGCATTGGTTAAAGATCTTGTCTCCACTGTTTTTGCATTGGGCGCCCAACACTGTGTTGGCACTCTGGAACCATCCGCATCAGTGCAGCTGAGGCTGTGTGTTTGGGGCTGCCTTGTGCGCCCCCTCACCCCCCAGTGCTGGTCCTAATTCCCGGAGATTGGCCCCCAACTCCGATTTTACTTACCTGCAACCAGCACCTCTTTGCGTGCCCCTAGTCTCCATTGACTAACATTGAGCCCCAGTGACCGAATTTGACCTCTGCACCGGCTGCCCCAGTGCCACTGGTGGTGCAGTTTCTACACTTACCTGACCCTTGCCTAGTGTTGGCTCTAAAACCCAAAGACTGGATTTGTATGTTGTGTACTTACCTGTGGAACTGCATGATTGTTTTGCTTCCATAAGTTAACATTGAACTGTTGAAGAATGTCCACTTTTTAGACTTAAAAATTGAGATATTGCAAAACGTATTTTACTCCAACTACGTATCTTTGGTTCTAAGTAATGAACATACAAAAAGTAATATTTTTACAAACAATTGGCCTCGGATTTAGTCACTGAGTGTGTGTAATAATTTTTAACCTGAGTGTGTACAACAAATGCTTAACGCGCCCCTCTGATAAGCCTAACTGCTCGACCACACTACCACAAAGAGGGCCTTTAGTTATCTACTTTAGCCTCTGTAAAGCCTCTGTGGATCCCCTGGACTCTGTGCATACTATATCTTACTTTCGTATAGTATATACAGAGCAAGCTTTCTACATGGGTCGATCAGCTGTGGGGTCTACGACTTTGCATTTGCTGGACCACTTGGACTATAATCCAAAACTGCATTTAGATTCAACTGTATTTTTGAATGGACAATTTGTCCACATTTTTAAAAGTCTTGTTAGAGCCTTGGTTAAGTCCCTTCAGTATTTTTAGAAGCATAAAAGCCTACTAAAGTTAGGGGTAAAAGTGCATAGAAGTTTTTTTATTTCTTTTAAAAAGTCCCCAAGCGTTAGTAAAATAATGGAAGATGCAGAGAATGTGGTTGTGGAACTCAACCTGACCCCCTTACCTCCAGCTTAACTGAAGGGAGCTAAGGCCCCTGAAAACTAAAAAAAAAAACTGGTTCCAATTCTACCAAGGTTAAACCTCCAGGAGCTCTTGGCACAATATGCTAAGGAACACCCTTCTGAAGAGGATGACGTCCCTGCAGAAGGAGAGAGTAGTGATGAGGAGAGTAATTCCCAATCCCCTCACCTGCATAAAGAAGATGTGGTCTCTGCACCCATCTTTCCAAAAGTAGTTATTAGGGTACCTGGCTCCCACACAGGTGGGACAGGAACCCGAAGCAACATGGAGGACACCCTCAATGAAGAGGAAACCCCTTTAGCAAGGTTGACTCGCAGACTAGTGCTGGAAGCTAGACTCCTGGCTATAGAAAGGTAAAGAGCAGAAATGGGTGTAGCACCCATAAATGGTACCAGCAATTTAATACCCAAGGACAGAGAGAACTCTAATGACCCTAAAATCCCCAAAAGGATTGTCCACAAGTATGAGGAATGGGATGGTATCACACAATGATTCACAGCCTGTGAGAGGGCCTGTGGAATGAGAAAAGTGAAGTCACACTGGGGAGCATTGCTTTGGGAACTGTTCACTGGTAAATGCAGGGACAGACTTCTGACACTTACTGGGGCAGATGCAGTCCTATGACCTCATGAAGGGTACCCTGACTGAGGGCTTTAGACTCACCATTGACGAATATAGAATTAGATTCAGGGGGCTCACAAAAACTTGAGTCAGTCCTGTGTTGATTTCATAGACTACTCAGTGAAAACACTAGATGGCTGGTTAACTGGAAGTGAAGTGCAGGACAATGATGGGCTTTATAATCGGTTTATGAAAAAACACATTAAGTAATTGCATTAATAAAACGTTGCATCAGTATCTGGTAGATGTAGGTCCAATTTCTCCCCAAGAACTGGGGAAGAAGGCAGACCACTGGGTCAAGACTAGGGTGACCAAGACTACCACTGGGGGTGACTAAAAGAAAGGGTTACAAAACGTCTCCAGGGGAAAGAGGGAGAACATCCTAAGGATAAAAGTAAAGAGTCTTGTAAAGGCCCCCAAAAACCTGCACAGGAGGGTGGGTCCTAGAACTCTTCACAATCCAACAGTGGGTACAAATGTAGGAACTTTGATCCCCTTAAGGCCTGGTGTTACAACTGTAAGAAATTGGGACACAACTGGAGACTCTGCCTGTCCCAAAAAGAATTCCACTAATACTCCTCTAGTTAGCACTGGTATGGCAAGTCTCCAGGTGGAATCAATAGTGTGCCCAGAGCAAATCAGGGTTCACACTGAAGCTATTTTAGTCTCTGCGGGTGGGAAAGATTTGGCCATTCTTTCTGTCTGGCACCCCAATATGAAGAAATACCAGCAGCAACCCTGTATTAATGAGACTAGGGTAGAAGTCCTGAGAGATACAGGTGCCAATGTCACAGGACAATATTTGGCTGGAAAAACCTATCCAGTCACCAACGGTGATAATGGAACTACAGTCCACCCCATGGCTGTGGTGTCATTAGAATGGGGCGGGGTTACTGGCCTGAAATAGGTATGTCTCTTCCAAAATCCCAGTTGAATGTCTGTTAGGGAAGGATCTGAAGACATCAGCTTGGGCTGAGGTAGAACTGGAAACCCATGCAGCCATGCTGGGAATTCCTGAGTTGGTGTGTGTGTGAAAACCCGAGCACGGAGCAGAGCACAGGGTAAAACAAAAAAAAAGTGTTGAAATCTGGAATAATGACCAACCTTCTATGAGGAAACATAGGAAGACTGGGAGCCCAGCTTCTGTACAGCAAAAAGCTCAGGACCCCTCTCCTCAGGAAGAGGACTTGTCACCCCCAGGGGGAACGGAGACTGTGGAACTTGAACGTTATCAGGTCGAGCTCCTGGGCCCAGGGGGGGCCTTCTAGGGAACAGTCGTGCCTTGGACAGAGTACCTGTCCAACTCTTGAAAGCCTGAGACAGCAAGCTGCTACATACGACAAGGGATATGTCAGTGGCTCCCACAGCACCTATTGGGAGGAGGGACTCCTTTACACTGAGGCCCCAAACCTGGTATCACTAGGAGAGTGGTAGTGCCTCAACAGTTTAGAGAATTCCTCCTCACATTGGCCCATGACATGCTCCTAACTGGGCATCTTGGCCAGACTAAAACGTGGAATAGAGTAGTCAGCCATTTCTACTGACCAAACTTGTCCCAGAAAGTAAAGGAGTTTTGCAGCTCCTGTGTCACCTGTCAAGCCAGTGGCAAGACAAGTGGTCACTCAAAGGACCCCTTAATTCCACTAACAGTGGTTAGGGTTCCCTTTGATGGGTATGTGTGGATATAGTGGCTCCACCTGAACCTCCCATAGCATCAGGAAACAAAGTCATACTGGTAGTAGTGTATCCAGTTACCAGGTATCTGGAGGCAATTCCCCTTAGGACTACTACAGCCCCTGCAGAGGCGAAGGCCCTCACTGGTATCTTTAACAAGGTAGGGTTTCCTAAGGTAGTTTCAGACAGAGGTGCAAACTTCATGTCTAGTTATCTGAAGCACATGTGGAATGAGTGTGGAGTGTGAAGTTCACGGCACCATATCATCCACAAACCAATGGCCTTGTTGAAAGGTTCAACAAGACATTGAAAATAGGACCATGGAACTCCCTGTTTGGCCATCCTGTTAGGGGACCACTTTGTCTTGTGAAGGAAGGTTGGGAGAAGCCTCTCCAAGAACTTAAACAGGATATTGTGGACTATGTACTAGGCCTACATTCCAAGATGGCAGAGTACATGGAGAAGGCATCCAAAAATCTTGAGGCCAGCCAAGAGCTCCAGAAGCTCTGGTATGACCAAAAGGTTGCACTGGTAGAGTTCCAACCAGGGCAAACGGTGTGGATTTTGGATCACACAATTGCCGAGGCACACTGAGTTTTAATCCAAGCCAGTGAAGCTAGCTTTTATCATTGGTCACGATATAGTTGAGGATCACAGATCAATTCACGGTTTTCTTTGCTTTGTTCTTTATTATTCTTTTTAGAAAAATATATTATATATACAGGCAGCCGACACGTGTTTCGTCCAAAGGACTTTTTCAAGGCTAATATGTATAGATATATCACATAATGGCTCCGTGATCAATAATATGAAGACCTGCTAGGGCGTAGAAATTCCATGTCGTATCTCTACTCATGAGATTTACTATGTGGATCATTCTTTTGCTCCAACCATTAATTTGAAGATGTCATGATAAACCTTCCTCTTTGTGCTCCTTCTCGCCACACGTGTCGGCTGCCTGTATATATAATATATTTTTCTAAAAAGAATAATAAAGAACAAAGCAAAGAAAACCGTGAATTGATCTGTGATCCTCAACTATATCGTGACCAATGATAAAAGCTAGCTTCACTGGCTTGGATTAAAACTCAGTGTGCCTCGGCAATTGTGTGATACATTATTGGACTCCAGAGGGGATTTTGTCTCCTGTGGTGGTTGTTTTGTCTTCCAAAGGCAGAGGAGGACGTTTTGCCTGAAGAGCACCTAAAATATATTGAGTTCTTGTAAAGTATTTTTTCAGACACATAAGATAGTGGACGTGCATGTTAAATCTGGCAGCTTCTGCCTTGGTTGTTTTGTGAAATAGGTGTGGATTTTGGAGCCTGTGGCACCAAGGGCCCTCCAAGACAAATGGAGTTCTCCTTACCCTATCCTTGAGAAGGAAAGTTAGGTCATCTACTTGGTAGACCTGGGCACTAGCAGGACCCCCAAAAGGGTGATCCATGTGAACCGCCTCAACCTTTCTGTGACAGGGCTGATGTAACCATGCTAATGGTTACTGATGAGGAACAGAAAGCAGAGAGTGAACCTATCCCTGACCTCCTCTCTTACAGTCCAAAAGATGGGTCAGTTAATGGAGTGGTCTACTCAGGCGCCCTCTCTGCCCAACAGCAGGCTGACTGCAGGCAAGTCCTGCAACAGTATGCTAGGCTCTTCTCATTAACCCGTGGACATGGACAGACAAACTGGTGTACCCATGATGTGGACACTGGAGACAGCTTGCCTGTCAAAACTAAGGTCTATTGGCAGTCTGACCAAGTTAAGGAGAGCATCAAAGCTGAAGTAAGCAAGATGCAGGAGTTTGGGGTTACTGAACCCTCTGAGAGCCCCTGGGCCAGCCCAGTGTTCTTAGTCCCCAAACCTCACCCACAGGGTGGCAAGAAAGAATTGATGTTTTGTATTGACTACAGAGGTCTCAATACTGTCACCAAGACAGATGCTCACCCTATACCCAGGGCTCATGAGAGGATAGAAAAATTGGGTGCAGCTAACTTTCTCAGTACCTATGACTTAACTGCAGAGTACTGGCAGATTGGCATGGCTCCAGGAGCAAAAGAAAAGACAGCATTCCCCACACCAGATGGGCATCATCAGTTCACGGTTATGCCCTTTGGCTTAAAGAATGCCCCGTGGCACCTTCCAAAGGTTGGTGAATCAAGACCTTGCTGGGCTGGAAAGTTTAAATGCAGCATATCTAGATGATGTTGCTGTCTTTACCTCCTCCTGGCAGGATCACCTGGGGAACGTTTTACAGGCCCTGCAATCTACAGGCCTAACTATCAAGGCATCCAAATGCCAGATAGGGCAGGGTACTGTTCTATACTTGGGCCACCTTGTAGGAGGAGGCCAAGTGCAACCCTTACAACGCAAGATCCAGACAATTCTGGACTGGGAAGCTCCAACCACCCAGACCCAAGCCATGGCATTCCTAGGCTTGACTGGGCATTACAGGAGGTTTGTGAACGGGTATGTTTCCATTGTGACACCCATCATAGAACTCACCTCCAAGAAGATGCCCAAGAAAATAAACTGGACAGTTAGCTGTCAAAAGGATTTTGACACCCTGAAAGACGCAAGGTGCTCAGCGCCAATTCTCAAAGCTTCAGACTATTCTAAGCAGTTCATTGTGCAGACTGATGCCTCTGAGCTAAGGATAGGAGCAGTCCTATCCTAAACCAACGATGATAGCCAAGACCAGCCGGTTGCTTTTATTAGCAGGTGGTTACTCCCCAGGCAACAGCGTTGGAGTGCCACAGAGAGGCAGGCCTTTGCTGTTGTCTAGTCCCCGAAGAAGTTAAGACCATACCTGTACTCACTTCCTTGTTCAAACCGACCATAGACCTCTCAGACAGCTAATACAGATGAAAGGTGAGAACGCAAAACTTTTGAGGTGGTCCATCTCCCTAGAGGGAATGGACTTTACAGTGGAACAGAGACCTGGGACTGCCCATGCCAACGCAGATTGACTTTCCAGGTTCTTCCACTTAGACAATGAAGACTCTTTTGGGAAAGGTTGGTCTCATCCTCTTTCGTTTGGTGGTGGGGGCGCGGGTGGAGATTGTGGTCAGAGCCTGCAGCCTTTGTTCAAGATCTTCAGTCTCCATTGCTTTGCTTCGGACACCTGACGCTGTGATGGCACTCTGCACCTGGCCGCCTCTGTGCTGCTGAGGGTGCGGTTTTGGTGCTGCCTCATGCCCCCCCCCCTCCACCCCTCCCCAAGTGCTGGTCCTAACCCCCTGGAGATTGAACCCAAACTCAGATTTTACTTTCCTGCAACTGGCCCCTCTTTGTGTGCACCCAGTCTCCAATAACTAACATCGGACCCCAGTGACCGAATTTGACCTCCGCATCCGGCTGCCCCAGTGCCGCTGGTGGTGCAGTCTCTATACTTACCTGACCCTTGCCCAATGTTGGTCCTAAAACTCGACGATTGGATTTGTAAGTCGTGTACTTACCGGAGAAATTGCAGGATTATTTTCATTCCATCGGTTAACAGTGAACTGTTCATAGAATGCACCAAGTGTCCACTTTTTATACTTAAATTTGTGATATTGCGAAATGTATTTTACTGCAATTGAGTATCTTTGGTTCTAAGTAATACACATACAAGAAGTAATATTTTTTTACAAACAATTGGTCTCGGATTAAGTCACTGAGTGTGTGTAATCATTTCTTGCCAGAGTGTGTACAACAAATGCTTAACAAAGTCCTCTGATAAGCCTAACTGCTCGACCACACTTCCACAAAAAGAGCATTTAGTATCATCTACCTTAGCCTCTGTAGAGCCTCTGTGGATCCCCTGGAATCTGTGCACACTATACCTTACTTTGGAATAGTATATACAGAGCCAGCTTCCTACAAAAAGGTAAACCCATCCACCACCTGGATGTTATACACACCCTCCTACCCACAAAACATAGTGTTTCTTTTCTCCTACCTTGACAGGACCATGGAATGTGGTACCCTGCTAGGCTCTGGTCTGCAACGAGGGTGTCTACGCTCTCTTTGTGCCAAGCATGAAGGGAGAAGGACACATACCGCATCATTGGAGGGACAGGCATGTCAAATTCAACCCTGTTGATCCCTTAAAGAAATGTCCCTGACTGGAGTGTGGCTGCTGGTAGGAGTTGCCGACATACAGCAAGGTTAGGGAGACTGCAGGTCTAATCTGGTGAGTAGACAGAGTCCAGGCGTGTCCTCCTCGTTTTAGATGTTGCCTGCAGGGAAAGATGGGAGTACTGTTTTACACTGAGACGTGTGGTGAAGGAGGGCAGCGCATGCAAAAGTCTCAATTTATGTTTCTTTCTGATGTGGCAAAACAATTTGGGAAAGTGTGCATGAGCGCTATATATTTAAATCCACGCCGCAAGTTCATACTTTGATGCAATTCAACTCTGGCGTTGTTGTGGGCAAAGCAAGTTGTTTTTCTGTGGCAATTTCTTGCTGTAAACTACCAGAAAGAAGGGCAAACATTCCAGGAAGAGATTTTCAGATTCTTCCTTATCCAGTACTTCTCCCTCCAGGTGAAAGAAGCCTAGACAGAAGGAAGGCTCGTTGGAAAAAATGTAATGGAATTGTTTTGAAGACCATGTCTGGTCTAAAGGTTCCTAAAGCAGTGCGACTTGTGGACAACCAATATTTTGGAGGTCTCCAGCTCAGGACCTAGGATGATGGTGAGGATCTGATTCCTTCAGCAGTAAAAGAGAAGAGCTAACAAGAACAAGGCAGAATATTAGTTTCCTAACGGAGGAGTTACGAATCACCTTTTCTGAGTTAATTTCAACAGCCAACAAGTGATGTGTTGAAAAGAGTGGAAAGAACGGGGCAAGAGTAATATGCCCAGATTTATGTCTAGGTTATATCCCTCACATGATATACAAAAGAACATGTCTGTAATCTTTCTTGCTGGGGTTTGCTTTTCGCCTTTTCCTTTCGTTGGTTGTGAGAAAGGGTGTATCCATTTACCTCCAGCGCTCTGAGGAGTATAGAAAGTCAGAAAAAAAATTGTGATTTTTGGTGGTGTTAATCAGGGTCAAAGGGCTTCTAACATGACTTAGAGCTGTTGGATTACATCAACAATTGTATTGCCTATTCATTGTCTAAGACCCAGCTACCTGAGGATATGCAGGGAAGATATACTACAGGGCTGGCAGCATTTAGGTTTGAAGCACAGGGAGTACCTTTGCCTGAATTTGTTGTGTTCTGAAGATTCTAAGACTGCAGATTTACGCTTCGACCAGCCCACCGGTCAATCAATCAATTAGGGAATTGTAAGCGCGCTACTCACCCGTGAGGGTCTCAAGGTACTGGGGGGGTCCGCAGATCTGTTTAGCCGAAAAGCCAGGTCTTGAGGGTCTTTCTGAAGGTGTTCAGGGAGGGGGCGCGTCTGATGTCTGCCGGTAGCTCGTTCCAGGTCTTGGCTGCAACGTGAGAGAAGGATCTTCTGCCTGTTCTGGCTCGGTGGATGCGTGGGGTTTCGGCCAGTGCGAGGTTGGAAGATCGGAGGTTTCTTTTGGGTACGTGGAAGTTGATTCTGTTGTTGAGGTATTTGGGTCCGTTGTTGTGTAGGCATTTGTAGGCGTGAGTGAGGATTTTGAAAGTGACTCTTTTCTCCACGGGGAGCCAGTGGAGACTTCGTAGGTGTTGGCTGATGTGTTCGTGTCGGGGGATGCAGAGGACGAGTCTGGCGGCGGTGTTCTGTATTGTTTGGAGTTTGCTGAGTAGGGACTTGTTGATGCCGGCGTAGAGTGCGTTTCCATAGTCCAGTCTGCTGGTGAGGAGTGTGTGGGTGACTGTCTTCCTTGACTCAGGGGGGATGCACTTGAAGGTCTTGCGGAGGATGCGGAGGGTGTTGAAGCAGCTGGAGGCGACGGCGTTGACCTGTCGGTTCATGGTGAGTGATGAGTAGAGTACGATGCTGAGGTTCTTGGCGTGGTCTGAGGGGGTAGGTGGGCTTCCAAGGGCGGTCGGCCACCAGGTGCTGTCCCATGCAGAAGGGGTGGTACAGAGGACGAGGACTTCTGTCTTCTCGGCATTGAGCTTCAGGCAGCTGTTGGTCATCCAGACTGCGACGTCTTGCATTCCTTTCTGGAAGTTGAGTTTGGCAGTGGTGGGGTCTTTGGTGAGGGAGAGGATGAGCTGGGTGTTGTCGGCGTAGGATACGATGTTGAGGCCTTGTTGTCGGACGATGGCTGCGAGGGGGGCCATGTAGATGTTGAAGAGGGTGGGGCTCAGTGATGAACCCTGTGGGACTCCGCAGGCGATTTTCGTGGGGTCGGAGAGGAAGGGTGGGAGTCTGATCCATTGGCTTCTTCCGGTGAGGAATGATCGGATCCAGTCCAGGGCTGTTCCTTGTATGCCTGCGTCGTGTAGTCTGGCGACTAGTGTGCGGTGGGAGACGGTGTTGAAGGCCGCTGATAGGTAGAGTTGGATGAGGGCTGCGGAGTGGCCTTGGTCCAGGAGGGTGCGGATGTCGTCTGTGGCGGCGAGTAGGGCGGTCTCTCTGCTGTGGTTGCTTTGGTAACACAAAACAGGTAGAAAATTGATTTTATTTCACTCCGCATTGCTAATTTTAAACAAGACTAACCAGGGACTCTCACCTGCAGCGTCTCACTTCCTGGTCCACCGCAGCTGGTGCCGTTTGTGTGGAGGAAGTTTTATTTCTTTGCAGGTCTGCTGCTGGTTAGCAGTTTAGACGTTTTATTTGCTTCACTTCCGGCCAGCTATATATAGCCGACGCGCAGCGGTAGCGCGTTAAAGGCAAGCCTGCATGCGTCCGTCTGTGCCTGGCCATCGCCAGGAGCCAGAACACCTGCTTCTCCTCCATCAGAGGAAAAGTATGCTCTAAGATTTGTGTATTCCTCAGAACAGCTGAAAGAAATGGACAATCTGTATAAACCAAAGGCCAGATGATGCAATTTTATCTTTCCAGTTCAGGAAGGTCCCGTCGCTTGTTCAAAGTGTAGATTTCAAACCATGACCTTCCCAGAAAGCCAAAACCCCCCCAGGGCCTAAATGCAGGAATAATAATCTCAAGCCGGCTACTCCAACTGTCGCTTCAAGGTCTCCCCCCATAGAGGCTATTCCTCCTCTGAATAGCTTAAACTGCTTTTTAGTCAATGCCAGATCCCTGCCTAAACAAGCTGTAGAACTTTGGGATCTACTCTCTCATCTTTTGAGATCGGATTCCCCAGTGAAACCTGGCCAAGTTCCACTTCTCTCCCATCCATTACACTTGCCCTACCTGACAATTACAAAATACTTAGATTAGACAGGAAAGGCAAGATTGGGGGTAGCGTTGCCATCTTTTTTAAAGATAATATTAAGCTTTCAATAATCGACACTGTTGTAGGAGATTGAGCAGAAATATGTATTTTTAAGCTCGACTCCTCCAAATTCAGCTGGAAAGGCGTGCTAGTCTATTGTCCACCCGGACCTAAAAAGGACTTTAGTCAACGCCTACTTGAATATATTGCACCCCATGTGCTTGCAGCGCAACAGTTCCTCCTGTTGGGAGATTGTAATTACTATGGAGAAGCCCCCCCTTAATCTAGAGAATAGCAAACTACATTCTGATCTAGCAACATTAGGCCTACATCAAACAAGTCAAGGGTCCAACTCATGTCGCGGGCCACACCCTCGACCTAATTTTCACCAGTACCACACAATTTTCCTGCGATTCACGAAAACTTTTACTTTGGACTGACCACTCACTTATCTGTTTCCAGATTCCCACCCACAAGGCGATGGGAAAATCGCCCACTTGTCATAAAATTCTATCTAGACAATGGCAGAAAATTACACCAGTTTAATGGACCAAAGAGCGGACGTCTACTATCCACTATGATAATTCAGATGTGGACCAAGCGCTTTCTGACTTCAACAGTGCATGGAACTCTGTTTTTGATAAAATAGCCCCTTTTAAACAGTATGAAAATAGACTACACAGACCTCACGCCCCTTGGTATTCGATAGGACTAAAAGACAGAGAAAGCCTTGTGCAAAAGACTAGAAAGAAGGTGGCGCCAGACTAATCGCCTTACTGACAAAAATACATATACGCTTGCCTTAACCACATACCATCGTAATATCAAAAACGCTCCCAAACTATATATAGGGAATCACATCGCTAAAGCTAGAAACTCCTCCAAAGCCTTTTTAAAACACTCAAATCCTTTATAAATCCAGAAGCATGCTCTCTGGAATCAAATTTGTCGCAATCACCTTGCGATGCCTCAGCCAATCACTTTGAAGAGAAAATCAAAGTGATCAAAACTTCCCCAGCACTCTTGATCAGCCTGGCGTGGAGCTGGTAGTCTATACTCCACTCTGAGGGTGTTACCAGTCTAGGCTGATTCGAAGAAGCTTTGCTAGAGACAATTCAGAACCTTTTGATCTCTGCGAAATCTGGCTCTCCCCGAGATGTCTGCCCTCCTAGAACTATGGCAGACCTCTCATATGAGCTTGACCCTTCAATCTGCTCTCTATTTAATTTATCTATCAACAAGGGAAAAATCCCATTGGACTGGAAGACGGCCCAATCAGACCCATTCAAAAAAGGCTCTAGCATCGACAGATCTTACTAACTACCGGCCTATCTCGCTCCTCCCTCTACTGGGGAAGTTGCTGGAAAAGCACATTAATAACAACTCACAAGCTATTTGGAGTCAAATAGCTTATTAGACCCTTCTCAGTCTCGGCTTATGAGACCACTAGACAGCACAGAGACTGCTCTGTTAGCGGTCACCAACCATATCAAATGCTCTCTCGATGCAAATGTACCTTCAATGCTGGTGCTGCTGGATTTGTCAGCAGCATTTGATAAGATATCCCATCTTAGGCTTCTTGGTAGGCTACAAGAGATTGGAATCCATGGAATGGCTTTACAATGGCTGGCTGACTTCCTTTCAAATAGGACCCAAAGGGTCATTCTGACCCTTATAAGTCACGAACCATGACTCTGGATAGCAGAATTCCACAGGGCTCCTGTCTCAGTCCACGCTTTTCAACATTTTTGTGGCTCCCCTCACCAAAATGGTTAGAGCTTTTGGCTTTGAGATCATATCATATGCGGACGATACCCTGCTACTCTTTTCCTTTGAAAAAAATCTAATTAAAATCTAAAGAATCTTCTTCTGCTACCTGGACGCCATTGCTACCTGGATGTCCAAAAATAGACTCCAGTTAAACACTGAAAAACAGATTATGTTATTTGGGAGGGCCCAACTACATTGGTCACCAGACTGGTGGCCCTCCGAACTAGGTATGGCCCCTTCACCCCAATCAGTTGTAAAAAAAAAAATCTGGGAGTCCGGCTGGACCAATCCTTCACTATGAAATTACAAATCTCGGCAACTACAGGTTCATGCTTTCACATGTTGCGTCTGCTGAGAAGAGTTTTTCCTTTATTACCACTCTCCACAAGGAAAACTTTAGTCCAGGCACTGGTTATCAGTCGCTTAGACTATGGCAATGCGCTTTTGCCCTCCGCCAATGAGAAGTTGCGATCTAAGCTTCAGGTAGCACAGAACACCGCTGCACATCTTATCTGTAACCTCCCCACCGGAACAGCATCTGCCCCTCTTCTACAGATCTTAAATTGGCTACCTGTGAGAAGCAGAACTATTTTTAAGATCTGCTGTCTAGCTCACTAGGCTCTTCATGGGAAAGGGCCTACCTATATATCATCAAAGCTTACCTGCTATACCCCTTCCAGACTCTTAAGATCATGCGACAAGGTCTTGCTTGAAGTACCCAGGTTCAGAAAGGCCAGGTCAGGATGCAGGTCGTTTGCCTTCCTTACCCCCACCATTGGAATAACCTGCCACTGCAATTACGTATCTGTGAAGACCACATCCATTTCAGGAAATTACTCAAGACTCACCTATTTTAAAGATAGCCCTCTTCATCTGTTGTCCTGGTTTCGCGCCGAGATACCCCTCCGGGGGTGATTTGAGTGCATAATAAATTAAATAACATAACAAGGGAAAATCATTGGGGGGGGAAAGTATTGAATGCAGTGTTTTGTGCATAAAATGTTCAGTTAGGAGTATGTGCACTAATTAAAGAGCGAAGTAACCATTATTAGTGTACAATTGTGCGATGTATTATGATCGGTTGGCCGTGAAGGCCAGCCTAGCTTGGGTAAGCCTCAAAAGTAATGACAGACGAGGACATGCGACGTACGAATGCCCGGTTACTTACCAGTAAATCTCATTATCCTTAGTCCCTAATGTCCTTATCACAGTCATTACAAACCACCTAACTGCCCTGAGTATTGGCCTTCAGAGGCTTGGTATTTTTCAATAAGTGTTGTGGGTAAGAGGCTTACCTCATCACTTCTGTTTTTCTCTCCTGGCCAACGTGGGGCCTACCCAAAAACGAATGCCCTGGTTACTTACTGGTAAGCTTCTTTATCCTTTGTCAGTAGTGTCCTCCTAACAGTCCTTTACTTGTGAGGTGATCCCACCACATTCACAGGACGAAACAGAGGAAATAGGAGTGGACATGACATAAACCCTTCCCATTAGTGGTGGTATAGGTTATGGCCAGGCCCACCTATCTTCTTGAACTGCCAAGGCTTCTGAGGCCAGAGGCTCAAGGGACAGAAGGCATCCCGTAATGACTGATGACACCAAGGATAATAAAGTTTACTGAAAAGCAACCAGGGCATTATCGCTACATCTGCATCACAGTCATTTACTTGTGAGGAATGCCAAAGCTATACTGGTCGAAGAACCACAATTACTGCTCATACACTTTTTTTTAATTGTGAAATTGAAAATTTAAGTATATAATGAAATAGGAATTTTAATAATTCATCACTAATTCCAAACTTTTCTGACCAAAACGATCCTCCGCCACACCTTTACCCTGAATCTTATAATGTCTAAGAAAGGTTTGAGGAGTTGCCCAGGTTCCTGCCCGGCAGATCTTGGATCAAGGAACCCCTTTAAATTCCACCCAAGAGATTGCTATGGCTCTTGTAGATCTGCCCTCCATATTTCATGGAAGAGTGACAGTAGCAGACTCATAAGCCCATGAAATGGTCTGTCTAATTCAGCTACATGTGGAAATATTAGATGCCTTACTCCCCTGGTTGGCTACATCAAAGGTAACTAAACAGCTCATCTGTTTTTCTGAAATTTTTAGTGTTTTTCTAAGTACACCATCATTGCTCTCCACACATCCAAAGAGAAAAGATTTCACCCTGCGAAGAAGGGTTAGGGAAAAAAGAAGAAAGAGATATATCTATGACCTAAAGAAGGAATCTATGTTAAGAAAACTGGATCAGTTCTTAGAAAAATACTACCCTCTAAAATCCTCAACCCAGAAGAGTTACATAATAGAGAACCCAATTCACCCATCCTTCTGGCCAAGGTGATTGCCAACAGAAACACCAACTTTAAAGTAAGCTACTTGAGTTCCACCATGGATAAGGGTCCAAAAAGGAATCCGTGAAAAGATCTGAGGTCTAAAAGTAAATCGCAAGGCAGACAAAAAGAACGAACCACAGGTCTAGAAATGGAGAACTTTTTAGACATATAAATTCAAAGTCTGATTTGTCCAAAACAAAAAACTTCCTGCGGTTCTTTATAGACTTTAATTGCTGCCTACTGAGCTCTCAAAGTTGCAATTGTTAAGAGTTTGTAACCATTAAAAAAAAAAAAAAAAAAAAAAAGAACTGTACTATGGGACTGGAGATACCCATTTTCAAGGCGAGTGGGTGCCCCCAGAAACACCCTAAGATATGGAAGAGGTGGGCGGACTACCAGGGACTTTATTTGGAGCCCGTCCCCCCTGTATTAACTATTGAGGAATTGGTGGGATGATGGACTGATGAGAGACAGATTGGATTATAGCTATGTAATTATTCGATTCAGGTGGTTGGGGGACTACATGCTTTAGACTATATGTTTGGAATATGGCACTGCTGTTTATTGTTTGGGTTTTCGCTCAGATATTCTTTACTTCTAAACTGTTTCATCTTAATACCGTAAATGTTGACATCAATACTACTACTATGTCTATTGTAATATTGGCAATCCTGGTTGTACCAGGACTGATTCGGCTGTCAACAATAAAATTTTGTTGTGGGGAAAAAAAAACCTCTAAGACACTTTCGTTCTCACAATCAACAGACGATTTCTGTTTTTCACACCATCCTCTTTGGAAATTCTTCCGGTGTCTAAAGTATGAAGGCAACGTGGAGGGACGTCTAGATTGCTGGATTATAACGGCTGAATGCTAGGAATTCCCATCTTTCTTAACCCCACTCTTTCAATTTCCAGGTCAAATGAGTAAAGTGTAGAGATCCCAGATTCACTCGAAGGGAAGGAAAAATATGGAACTTCCAAACATGTTAGAGACCTCAATAGAACTAGAGGGTAACAGAAAGGTTGTATCACACTTCAAATCAGTTTCATAAAATGTGTTGAAGGTTTGAAGTTCAGTCCAAAAATCTCAAATTATTTTTTCTTCTCAGACTTCATCAAGGCTGAGGATAACGGGTAGAATGAGACCCAAACAATGTCATATCCATAAGTGGCTGATTGTAAGGACACACAAGATGGCGAACTCCTGAACTACAGAGACTCGTTTTTATGGATAGCTTTTCATGGGCTTACCTTATACCACATTTTGGTAATCAACTTGACTTTTGTTCCTTACCCTTGGAGCCCTTGGTCGTAGGCCCACTTATATTGATATTATCTATGCGCTAGATATATATGATAACTTTCTCATATCAAACTAAGTCTCAACGACTTTTGATTTTTATAGAAACATCGGACAGAAATCCGATGACATTAATAATCAGCTGTCTATGGATACAACATTGTTTGGTTCTCATTTTACCCACTGTCCTCAGCTTTGAAAAAGTCCAGGAGAACTAAATACCTGTTGACTGCCCTGATTGATTTCTGTAACCAGCTTCATCTTAAACAACTGCACCAGTGCGACTACCTTTGAAGAAAAATAAATCGAGATTTTGGACTGAACTTCAAGTCTATGACAAATTTTATAATTACTTTGAAACGGATTTGAAGTATGCTCCAAGCTTTAAGTTTCATATTGTAGTGGGCCTCCTATTCTTGAAGAGTCCATACACAACACCTTAGGTAGCGGGTGTTTTGGTTTACTTGGAGAGCCAAATTGTTACCCCAGATCTTTAATGTTGCTGTCATTGGACCTACTTTTCTTCTACAAAGGCCACAAAGTTGAAGAGGATTTGTAACTAAATGTAGGCACTGCTATCGATGTAATAGCAAGAAGTAGGGGGAAATCGGAAAGGAACCACTGGCACTACCTCTACCTCTACTCTCTGGATCCTCAGCAACAAATTAGGAATGAGAGGAAAGGCGTAAAGGATTTTCAAGGGCCACTGAATGGTTAAGGCATCCATTCCCCCATGTGCCTGAAGTTGGAAACGGAGGGCAAAATATCTTCTGTTTTGCGTCGTTGGGAAAGGCAAACAGGTCCAAATATGGCTCTCCGAATCTGCAGCATATCTCCCTGAATGTCAACTGCACCGGGCACTGATCTCAAAAAGTTTCAAACTTATGTATCACGTAGTCTGCTTGCTTATGGTCTTCCCCTGAATATATTTGGCCTCTAGAAATAGAAGAAATTGCTCTTTCCAGTTCCCTATCTTCATGGTCACTAGATTCAATGAAGAAGATTTTGACCCCCCTTGCCTGTTGATCTATGCCTTCGCTACACAATTGCCTGTTTGAATTACAATAGGATGCTGTTTTAGTGTGTTCTGGAATGTCTTTAAAGCTTCTCAAATTGCTGTCAGCTCTCTCCAGTTTGAAGAATGCCGCTTCTGTTTCCATGTCAGTCTTGCTTGAGCTGTGTGACTCCCCAGAATTGCTCCACACTCGGTTAGGCTGGCATCCATAGTTAGAAAGTAAGGAGGGTTGGAATTTAAAGGAAACCCCTTGGCTAGAGACAGTGTTTAATTTGAAAAAAGAAAGTACCTGGGCCCTTCTCGGAAGGCTACTGCAACCTGCACCATGTATTGCCCCTGCCAGTGCAGCCAAGGACATCACCAACATAACACTTAACCTACAACTGTGACCATTCAGACTATTTCCGGCCACACAAAGCTATAGTGATGGTGTAGGAGGCTGGTATTATTCAGTTTCAATGTGGTTTCACTTAATAAATATGGTTGTTGTGCTCATCTCAAAATTAAACAGACATCGCCACCATGTGGTGGACTGTCACTAGAGCCGGTGCTGACAATTAAGTGCTGGTGCCGAGCACCAGAAACCAGCGGCTTAAATTAAGCACTGGCTAGAGAGGACCGCCTGAGCCACCAAAGAAATTGCATTGATACTTGTTTTCCAACAGGAATTTTCCTCTCTTACTCCATTGAAGCTCCAGATTTTCAGATGTGTTGAACAGTTGTATCATATGCAGACTCGCCCATGGAATCAGGAAGACACAAGAGGCCATATGGTCTAGGACCTCGCATAACCTTGCTGAAGCCTTGCCTGGGAAGGTGACATAGTTTGTCTCAACCTCTCTGCTCTGTTTTGAGGGGGATAGACCTGCTTTCAATCACATTTAAAAGGACTCCAATGAAAACCTTCTTTTGGGAAAGAATCAGCTGGCATTTTGCATAGTTCGGAACGAGGCCATGCACCTTCAGACAATCTCCACGAGTTTTACTCCCTGTAGATTCTCCTGCTATATTCTAGCCACTAAGATCCAATCGTCGAAATATAAAAATATCTGGAGATCCTGCAGATGGAGAAAAACTAACAGAGGAGCCAGCATTTTTGTGAATAACCTGGGGGCAGAACGGATGCCAAAGACAGGCCTCAAAAAATCTACTCAAACACTAGCTATGGTGAGTCAGATTTTATCAGGTCGAGCTATTTGTAGGACCTACTGGTCCTTTCTGGAGAGTGAACTTAAGCTGAAAAGAACAGGTGTTATGGTCATTCAGAAAGTGAATGAGCAACAAAGATGCCTTTAAATCTGGTTTTTATCTTGACACATTTGCTGTCTGTTTAAGGACAAAGGTCAAATGCCAGCTTGCTTTTTTACTAATTGCTGCTTATCTTATGGAAAATTGTGTTTAATTTTCTTTCACTTACTACAGTTAGAGGTTTTTGACAAGTGTCACTGCGAAACAAAAGGCTGCAAGATGTCAGTTTTTTTTCTAATACATTTACATCGCTTGTAAATGAATAGTACAAATATATCAAGAATTACGAAAGCATATTTTTTTGTAATTCAGAAGTGTGATGCAAATAAAGATTAAATAGGAGCAAAACAAATCAGAACACCTTGGTGATGTGCAAGTGACAAATATTTGCAGAAACTCGCTTTCAAAACACCTCTTTGCCTACATTTTTCTCCTTGCTAAAGGAATATTCTCTAGTCTCTGGTTATAAACTTAATCTTGACAAGTCTGAGGTGATGCCACTGAACAAACATTGCTTTTCTCATAGGTTTCAAGATACAGGGTTTAAGTGGAACCCCAAGAGCATTAAATGCTTAGGCATTCTTTACACCAATAGTATAAAAGAAACTATTAAAATTAATCTTACTGACATACTTAAAAAATTCTCTGCTCTCATAGATAGTTGGTCTCCACTATTCTTGTCCTGGTGGGGCAGACTTGCTACAATTAAAATTATGCTACTCCCGATCATCAATTTTTCTTTTTCTATGCTTCCAGCCACTCTCCCACTCTCCTTTTT